>OY730196.1:59036200-59287222 GCA_963422505.1 Pseudognaphalium luteoalbum
GTGTTTTGGTTTAGGCGACACTTGTCTGAGTGACGCATAGCGACACTTGATTAAGTGACGCATAGCGACACTTAGGTGAGTGACGCATTAAGGCGGCCACATGCGACACTTACCCAAGTGACGCATGTCGGCTGTGTTTTTAGTATAAATAGAAACCTACGGGTTTTAGGCTAGGGTCGACGAAACCCTAGCACCATTTGTCGAAATAGCATCTCTGTAATCGTTTCCAAATCAATATACAAGCCGATTTCTTTGTTTACTTAGTGAATAACTTCCGTTTCGGTTTGTGTTTATTGTTGATATATGCAATTGATTGATTCCGCCTTTCAATTGTAAGTCAATTGTCATCTAGATCCTAGCTAGACGCACTTTCAACTGGTATCAGAGCCTTGCGGTGATCAAATTGACGTTTTAGAAGCTATTTTGGATTGATTTCGGTTTTTGATTGTTTCAAGAATTGCGAATTAATCTGGATTTTGAGGTGCAAAGGTGAATATCAGTCAATATTCATCAACATTCACAGGTTTCGTCCATTAGGGTTCAAGAGATTTGAGTTTCGTTTACGAAAATTCGAATTTTTTAGGGTTTTGGAATTTTACAGCCGTTTTGCGACACTCGACCCGTCACTGCAACGCGTCACTTCCTGCGGCACTAGCTAATTCCAAATTAGGGTTATACCGTCACTTGAACGCGTCACTTGAAGCGTCACTTGAGGCCTATACGACACTTCACTTAAGTGTCGTCTACCCTAATCCACCGTCATTAACGTGCGTCACTGTTGCACGTCACTTGATTTTTTAGCGTCACTTCCTTTAGTGACGCCTGTTTGTTTCCTTGCGTCACTTCCTTTAGTGACGCTCTGTTTAATTCACGTCACTCAAGTACGTCACTTGAGTGCGTCACTTGCTTGGTTGAGCGACACTTACCTTTAGTGTCATCAGTCACTTCACGCGTCACTCGACAGCGTCACTAACCTAGTGACGCTAGTCGTTGCGACACTCCAGTGCGTCACTTACTAAGTGACGCCTTAAGTACTAATATTTTTCGAGTTCTTGTTTTTGCGTACATTTTCAGGTATATCTTCAATGACAACGGATAAAGAAGATATTAGGGGAATTCGAGAAATGTTAAAACAGGGCAATGATATTGGTTCAAATAATAAACCTCCTCTTTTTACCGCAGATATGGAGTATGCTTATTGGAGGGATAGATTTGAACAGTTTGTGGACTTTCATTGTCCGGAATTGTGGGGTCCATTGAAACATAGATATGAGGCTCATGTATCTGAAGGAAACTATCGTGGTGTTCCTCCACCAAAATCTTTCACTGCTATGACACCTCAGGAGAAGAAAGATTATCAACTGGAAAGGAAAGCACATTCAGCCATATGTATGTGTTTGACAAAGGATGTCATGAGACTGTTCAAAACTCATGACATAACCTATGATTTATGGAAAGCGATAGAGACCAGGTGTGGAGGAAATGAGAAATATAAGGAGGCAAAACTGGAATTAATTAAGAAACAGTATGATTTGTTTGACTCCTTACCTAATGAGACGACAGCTGGACTGTTTACTCGATACTCACAAATTGTGAGTGAATTGACTGAAGGAGGATATACTCTCACTGCACTGGAGATTAATAAAAAGCTATTGGATGTTTTACCAAGTGCATGGGATGTGAAAGTTCAATTCTTGAAGGAAAATCAAGAATTATCTGGGATGACTTTGGATCAACTCATTGGAGTTCTTCAAGCCCATGCTATGGAATTGAAGAAGAAGGAATGCAAGTCAACTGGATTTGTACAAAATCCTTCTCTGTATGGAAGCCAAGTAAATACGGGTAAGAGTTATGGAGGAATGGCATTTATGTCAGATACGAATTCTTCATCATATTCAGCTGTGGAGACTCATGCGGCGTATGTTTCCGGTACTGCTTGCACAAATCAAGGAACCCAACAACCGGTTTCAGCATCACCAGCAATTCAAGAGCAAGCTGCGATTTATACAGCTTTTATTAGCTCTTATAAGGATTTGGTTACTCAACCAAATACTACATTGGAAATGACCAAAGAAGACTATGCTCAACTGGATGATGATGATTTGGAGCAGATGGATTTGAACTGGAACATAGCGATGATTTCCAGAAGAGTTCAAAAGTTCTTGCAACGAACGGGCAGAAAAAGTTTGGAAGGAAATGGGAAGACTGGGTTCGGGTTTGATAAAAGTAAGGTTCGATGCTATAACTGTCAGAACCTTGGTCATTTTGCAAGGGAATGTGAGAAACCTAGGATGCCATCATCAGGTTTTACAAAGCCAGATCCTCCCAAAGCAACTGAGAAAGAGGAAGCAAAATCGTTGGCTGCAGACAATGCCTTGATCGTTTTTGAGCCAACTACCTTTGATTGGAGTGCACAAGCTGAAAAGTTTCAATGTCTAATGGCTCACATCACTCCTGAGGTAACAAATGAACCTGTTGAGCCTTTTAACTGTGTTTCGTGTATTAATCTGACTGAATCCCTTGAGGTCTATCAAAAGGACAATCAAAATTTGCGGGACAAGATAGTTAAGCTTAATGAATCTAATAATTTTTTACTAGAAAATGAAAAACTTTATGAACAACATCTTGAAGCTCATAAATTAGATACCGAAACTTTTAAGGCCAAGGTCTTTAGTCAACAAGACGCAATTAAAAGTTATCTAACTGAGATTGAATTGTTGACAAAAGAATTATCTGATTTAAAAGATGAGTTTGAGAATCATAAAAGTAAAATCTTAAGTTCAACCTCCGCAACACAAGTCTTTAATGAGATAGTTAGTAAACAAGGGACTAGCGGCAAAAAGAAGGAAGGCCTTGGTTATAACCAAGTACCACCACCTTCTAATGCTGAATATTGTCCCTCAATTGCTAAACAGGGCCTTGAGGAGATTTCAGTCGATTATACCAAGTTATATGGTATTAAGGCCAAAGAAGTCAAGCTTAACAAACTGACAACGGAGAAAACCAAGAGGCAAGAGTATCCATTGCCTCAGTTTGTTAAAGCTAAGTCTCAAATTCATACTGATGACATTGTTGAGATAGAGGATATTACTGATCAGGAATATCCTGAGTTTAAGAAGGTTGAGGCTAAACCTGAAAAACAGATTTTAAAAGTTGAACCTGTAAACAAGGTTCAAAATAAAAGGGAAAATAAGTTTTTAAATGAGAAACTTCAAAAGTCACCGACAAATGTTTTAAAACATAAGATGACAAGTGAAAAAGTTCAAGTTAATAAAACTTTAGCCTCACCCTCTAAACCAAGACCAGCACTTTCTAAAACATGTACAGCCTGTCCATGTTCTAAAAATGTTGTGTCACATCCTCCAGTACACCCTCCGTCTCTACAATTTCATGAGACTCGTTCTTGTTTCTATTGTAAGAAACAAGGACATTTGATCCGTGATTGTCCCAAACTTTCTCATCAGCGGTATGGGAGAGATATACCTAGGACATCTTTCTATAGAAATTCTTTTTCGAAATCACCTCCTAGGCATCACTCTGACTCTCCCAAGCCGGCAAAGAAAGTTGTTAGTGTTGGACAAAATATTTTGTTAAAACCAAAGTCCAACACTATTTCAAAGCCAAATCCCGAACCATCAAAGGTTTGGAGGTTAAAGGAGTCTATTACTGACTCCAACGTCATCAATGATAACACATCAGATTCAAAATCTGATTTGTTTAAAAATAAAGTTTTATCTGATGTGCTTATTGTTGATGACTATGGTCGACCTAAGTCTGTAAAGGCTTGGGTCACCGTTTCTCACTAATCTCCTCATATTAATGTGTTGCAGCAGTCTGAACGGATAAAAGATAGCGAATGGTTCATGGATAGTGGCTGCTCGCGACACATGACGGGTGATGTGTCTCTCTTAGTGGATATTAAACCATATGCGGGAGGTCACGTTGCCTTTGCTGGAGATACGGGAGGAACAATTTCAGGGAGAGGTACGCTAACCAATGGAAAGGTTAGCTTTGAAAATGTAAACTATGTGTCCGCGCTTAAGCATAATTTGTTAAGTGTATCACAAGTTTGTGATAAGGATTATACCACATCGTTTACAAAAACCGAGTGTGTCATATTGAAGCCAGGGTACGTTATTCCGGAGGAATGGGTTGTAATGCGTGCTCCAAGAAGAAATGACACATATATAATGAATATGCGAACTGTGGAGACTACCAGCGAACACACTTGTCTCCTTTCGAAGGCTTCAGAGAAGGAATCACTCCTTTGGCACAGACGTATGGGACACATTCATTTCCGTAAGATGAATTTCCTAGTTAACAACGACTTGGTTCGTGGAGTTCCGAAACAGTCTTTCGCCTTGAAAGATGACTGTGTTTCTTGCCACAAGGGCAAACTCCACAAGAAGTCCCATAAGTCTAAGGTAGTGAATTCCATAAATGCTCCGTTAGAACTACTGCACATGGATCTTTTTGGTCCTGTGTCTACAAAGAGCATAGGTGGTCGTTCTTATTGTTTAGTGGTAACAGATGACTACTCACGCTTTTCGTGGGTCTACTTTCTCGCAACTAAGGATGAGACAGCGGGTATTTTAGTCTATTTGTTGGATAAGTTGGCAAATTTGTGCAACTTAAAGGTGAAGAGGCTGCGGAGCGATAACGGAACCGAATTCAAGAACTCAACTCTTGAGTTATTTTGTGCTTCTCGAGGTATTGAACATCAATTTAGTGCTCCGAGAACACCTCAACAAAATGGAGTTGCTGAACGGAAGAATAGGACAATTATTGAAACCGCTCGCACCATGTTAGCGGATTCCAAATTACCTATTATCTTCTGGGCTGAAGCAGTAAATACTGCTTGCTATGTATTGAATCGGGTTCTTTCAGTTAAAAGAAGAATAAGACTTGCTATGAGCTTTTCAATAATCGCAAGCCGAATCTGCAGTTTCTGGAACCCTTTGGATGTCCGTGTATGATTATGATTACTAAAGATCGTGTCCCTAAGTTTGGCGATAAAGCCGTTGAAGGAATTTTTCTCGGATATTCGGTCAACTCTCCAAACAAACGGGTATACAACAAATCAACGAACGAGATCGAGGAACACTTTGAGGTCAAATGCCTACGGTATATGGAACCACCTCAAGGAAAGGGTCCGGATTGGTTCTTTAATTATGGATATCTTTTCAGCTCTTTTAATGTTCCGGAGGATGATGTCACTGAAGATTTAATCACCATGCTTCATGGACTCGATGTTTTTCAACAAACATCTTCTTCTTCTACATCCAATCCTATACCTGATACAACATCCACTCCTTCACCTACTCCAACACCAGATATGCCTGCCTCAACATCCACTACTTCTCCTGCATCTGTTGCTACACGTTCACCACAAATAACCACTATTCCATCTGCTTCAAATCCCGTTAATACCGAGGATCTTCCG
Organism: Pseudognaphalium luteoalbum; assembly: GCA_963422505.1. Taxonomy (NCBI): domain Eukaryota; kingdom Viridiplantae; phylum Streptophyta; class Magnoliopsida; order Asterales; family Asteraceae; genus Pseudognaphalium; species Pseudognaphalium luteoalbum. The sequence continues at coordinate 59,041,644 of OY730196.1, forward strand.
AATGATCCTAATATGCCTCCATTGGAGGATGCAGCAGACATGGAATATTCTCACTTCTTCTCTAATGAAGAAAACGAAGATGCTTCTGCCACTGAAGGGGATCTGAATAACTTGGAATTAAATCTTGTGCCAGATGCTATTCCAGTTACTAGGATACATAGGAATCACCCTGTTGAAAACATCATTGGTGATCCCCTTTCATCTGTTCAAACTAGACGTCAGGCGAAGCAAACTGCTGAAGATATAGATACTTCAGCTAATCAGGTTCTGGGATTTATAGCAACCGTTAACTCTTGCCATCTTTCCCAAACTGAACCGAAGAAAGTAGCGGAGGCCTTGCAAGACCCATCTTGGGTCGAGGCCATGCAAGATGAACTGCAGCAGTTTCACAAGCTGCAAGTGTGGACGCTTGTTCCCTTACCCAAAGGTGCCGATCCGAAAGGCACTCGATGGGTATATCGCGTCAAGAAGGATGATAGAGGAGTTATCACGAGGAACAAAGCAAGACTAGTTGTTCAAGGGTATACTCAAATTGAAGGACTGGATTATGATGAGGTTTTTGCCCCAGTCGCCAGATTGGAGTCCGTCCGTATCTTTTTAGCATTTGCATCATTTAAAGGGATTCGCGTCAAGCAACTTGACGTTAAAAGCGCTTTCCTTTATGGTAAAATTGATACGGAAGTTTATGTTCAACAGCCTCCAGGCTTTGAAGATTCGGTGCATCCAAATTATGTCTACAAACTCAATAAGGCATTGTATGGACTTCATCAATCTCCACGCCTATGGTATGACAGGCTGGCTACTCATCTGGTGGACAATGGATTTACACGAGGCACCATCGACAGTACCCTTTTCACAAAAGGAAAAGGCGATGATTTGTTACTTGTTCAAGTATATGTCGATGATATCATCTTTGGATCGTTGAATGAGGCTCTATGTAAAGAATTTGAAGAGGTCATGAAATCAGCTTTTGAGATGAGTGCAATGGGAGATCTTACCTTTTTCTTAGGTGTGCAAGTTAAGCAGTCATCCAAAGGCATGTATATTCATCAGTCAAAATATGTCCATGACATGTTGACACGCTATGATATGCTCACTTGTAAACCTTATGGAACTCCTATTGAACTCAACCATAATCTTGGACCTGCTGAGGATGATGAGGACTGCAAAGAAAAGGATTATCGTTCGATGATTGGTTCTCTTATGTACCTCACTGCCTCAAGACCTGATATCGTTTTTGCTGTCTCCATTTGTTCACGATATCAGGCACGACCAAAGGTTTCTCATATGAAGGCGGTGAAGCGGATTTTTGGTTATCTCAAATATAGACCTACACTTGGTCTATGGTATTCAAATGAGAAGGACTTCACACTCTCTGCCTACTCCGATTCAGATTATGGCGGCTGCAACATCAATAAGAAGTCTACCACAGGAGGATGTCAGTTTCTTGGAACCCGCTTGGTGTCATGGCAATGCAAAAAACAGACTACGGTTTCTACTTCAACAGCGGAGGCCGAGTACATTGCTGCTGCAAGCTGCTGTTCTCAAGTTCTTTGGATTCAGCATCAACTGCGCGACTACGGGTTACTCTTAACTTTAACTCCTATTTATATTGATAACACTGCTGCCATATCTATCACACGCAATCCCGTACAACACTCTAAAACCAAACACATAGAAATTAGGTTTCACTTTATACGGGATTGCTATGAGAAACACCTCATTGACCTTATCCATATTGACACCCTGAAACAAAATGCTGACTTATTCACTAAGGCTTTCTCAAGAGCTCGCTTTGATGAATTAGTCAACATGATCGGTCTTAGGCTCTTTACCATGAAAAAGTAATTTGTGACTTGGATATGTTTAAAAGTACTGTTATATATATAAAAAAAAAAAAAAAAAAAAAAAAAAAAAAAAGCGCAACAGCCACTCTTTATACTTTCTAGTTTTAAAGAAATGCATTGTTGCTACATTTAAAAAAAGGACGTTGAGGTTGTGTCTGTAAACAACTTGGGATATGATAGTACATCGGGTGACATGCATGAATATGGAATTTTTAAGGTTTATATTTGATGTGTCAGTAGATTTATCTGACGTATTAAAACCAGTTTTTATAAACATTATCTTCATCATACGATATATTAGTAGGCATGTTATACAAAACACTTTGAGAAGTCTTAAGAAGCTTAATCTATAATTGTCTATTTCAAGTGGTACACCATTATTAGATGTACGACAAAAGTCTTAATTTCTTACTTATACTAGACATGTTTTTGTGAAAGATGTTTATATGATTTCATTTGGGGGTATATATTGACAGTTTCCTTTGTTATACGTAAGTATAGACCTGGTTTCTGTTAATATATACTTTAAAATTAAGCAAACACAAGTCAAAGTGCTTGAAAAGTCTTTAAAAATTAAGATACCTTACAAGGTCGCCAAAATGGTTTGACCAAGTTTGGTTTTGCTTAAACCTGGATCAAGTTATGTCGCTCTGTTGTACGTAAGTACAGACCTGTCACCGCTGACTTGACTCTTAAAAATTGATTTTCTTATATTCTATCTGTAAATGAAAACATGGTCTATGTTTTAAGTTAAGATGTATATCTATGATGGGAACCACAGCGAAATAAACATACCAATAATAATAAAATACCTCTTAGTTGTACGTATAACATGTTTAAGTGGACAAATATACTAATAATCGCTTTGAAATAATTTTTATAAGCAGTGTTTTTAGTATGTCAAGTAAATTTAAAGAGGACAAAGATACTGATGATTAAAATAACACCTACTGTTCCTAATAAATGCATGTTATTCCGATATGATCCCTAATCAGACTTTATAAACTCCGTCACCAAAAAGATTGTGTTAATTCTATGAGTGGTTAATTTAACGAGATAGAGTGAAGAGGTTCCCGTACCTACTGATCTAATCGGATCGTTATCTTAATACCTACATGTGGTATCAGTTATAAGAATAATTGTTAATTTACACTTTCAATTGTATATGTCTTATTTTTTCTAAGTTAGTGTAATTTCAATTATTATCCAAGTTACAGTTGCATTTTCAAATTTAAGTACTGAAATCACCACGCAACACCATTGAAGAAATCGCAAAATTTTCACTTTAAGTGAACTATGCGTCACTTTCATGAGTGACGCTACCAGTGACGCATACGATACTGCGTCACTCGCTTAAGTGACGCAGTCAGTGTCGGTGTAAGTTTCGCTATTAGTGTCGGGTTGAGTGACGCATACTAGGGTCGGTGTATAAATACCTCTTCCCCACGACACTCAACCTCACCACATTTCAAATTACTATAGCGTCACTTGCACTGACACACCGACACTTACACTGTCTCTGCGTCACTTCCCTCTGTGCGTTCTCTTCGCTCGATTCGTGCTTGCTGCGGCTCTCTCGTGCAATTCTGTGCTTTCTCTCTAGTTCCTCTCATCCACACGACCCTTTTGGTACTTCTTTTACCCATTATACTTCGATATATATGCTGTTATTTAATTTAGGGTTACGGGTTAGGGTTTCGCTATGCAAATCATTCGATTAAATGATTGTATGTTAGTGTTTTGATGTAATACATGGTGTCTCTTATTCGTCTTTACCTAGTGCACACACCGGTTACTTTGTTTTTTAAAACCCCTAAATATTGATTTCTGGGTATGAACAGTGCACGATGATCTTCATCGTTGCGACACTTCCTGCGTCACTTACCTCAAGTGACGCACTTGGGTACTTTGGTAAACCATACCGTCACTTCACAAGAGACGCTTGATTTTGCGTCACTTCGTAAGTGACTCATGTAGTGACGCATATACTTGCTTTACCTGTTTAAACCGTCACTCCTCCCAGTGACGCCTATACATGCGTCACTACACCAAGTGACTGTCTAAGTGTCGCCTATCTATATCCGTCACTTATACCGTCACTTCTTATGTGACTGACTTAGGATACCGTCACTAGTTTAAATATCGCATGTTCTTCACCCGTCACTTGCCAAGTGTCGTATGCTTTAAACCTCCAATTTCAAACGTCACTTACATCAGTGACGCTTGATAGCGTCACTTCCAGTAAGTGACGCTACAAATTGGTTTCCATTTTAAACACTGTACATTACGACACTTCCTAAGCGACGGTAGTGGCCATGCGTCACTTACCCTAAGTGACGCCTAAATTCAAAATTTGTTTTCCAACCTTTCTGTGTTCGGGCTAACTTTCTAACGTTTTCGGTTACTTTTATTTGTATTTTTAGCTTACCAATGGCCGAGTTACAGAACTACTATCGCCGTACCAACACCCGACACAATATTACGGCATTCCTTGAGTCTACTCATGCGAATTCGGCGCCCTTTAGGCCGATGATCGACTTTCTTCGCCGATCAAGGATTTTCTATGCCATCACTGCTTCGACTCCTGTGTACATGAATCAAATTGAGGAGTTCTATGATCACGCTGTGGTCCGAGTTCAGGGTGATGTTCCCCGCATAGTTTCGAATATGTTTGGGGAGGAAATCGAGATAACCGAAAACTCGATTAGACGGGTGTTACAGTTTACTGACAACTCCACGATGCCCACTATCTTTCCCACCACGTTTATCTACGGGGGACTTCAAAGGATGGGCTATCCGGCTAACCAGCTTTCAGACTTCAGAAAGCAATACCTCTGCAGAGTATGGAGGTATCTCTGTCACATTGTGATTGTTTGTTTATCGCCACGGAAAGGGGGGTATGATGCGGCTAGTCATCTGACTTTATCGCTTATGTTAGCTCTTGTATATAATAAGCCGTATAACTTCAGCGGCTATATTTTTGGAAATATGGTGGAAAACATCAGGGCCGGAAAAGACAAATGGCTACAATATCCTCGATTTGTGCAGCTCCTGCTAAATGACCTGGATCTCGGTATTGCACCAGATCAGAGGTCTCTTTTGGTCCCAACGCCGATGCTTCTGCGAGTCTTTAATGACTGCAAGCTCGCGCCAAAGAGCGAGCCTGTTTTGGCCGATCGTGAACTCTTCGGGCACGTAGTAAACGAAAACTACGTTGCGCCGCACGATCATGAATTTTTGGATGCTGTCGTGCCTCCGGTCAACGAGGATGACTTAGTAGATGCCAACATTGCTCAAGATCTCGATGATATTGATCAAGTTGATCGAGTTGAGGCAGAATCTGACGATGGTGGGCCCACTCCTCCTGATTCTGAGGGTGACGTGCCACCGCAATCGGCTTTTGAGGGGATTCAATTGACTAATCCCCAACGCTTTAAGCGTATTTTGCGCAGGATTTCTGCTGGCCGGGTACATATCCCGAGGAATCCTGGAAAACGTCCTGCTGGGTCTTCCCCATCCTATGCTGATCTACCTCTTCGTAGACGCCAGCGGACGACAGTGGTTATTGAGGAGCTGACTTCTCAACGCCAACAACCACCGCCAACATCTGACATGCCGTCTCTTCAGATGGTTTTGGCTCAGATGGAGCTTTTGGCAAAACGTTTTGATGATCAGAAGGCCATAATTGAAGCTCAAGCCTCTCAGATCAGAGAGTTGGAAGCTCGGGCTGCTGCGGTTGACTCTCTACAGCTTCAAGTGACTACTTTGTCCTCTAGGTTGTTAGAGTTGGAATCCGTTACAAATGTTTCGGGGGAGGTAGGTCCTAGTGAGTTAGAAACAAATGTAACTCCTTCCCCGGAACCAGAAAATGTACTTCCATCTTCAGCTATCAATGAAAATATAAGTTTAGATTATTTCGTGGAGGTTCAAGGTCAGGCAAGACCTATTGCGGTTGATTATTCTTATGTAGATCTCACATATCTACAAAATCTGATGAATGATAACAATATGGTGCCTGAGGAAGATGTGATGGATGATCCTGTTGCAGAGGATTATCTCTTTGAGGAAAATGATGAAATTGAAGTTGAGGGGGAGCAGTTGCACAGCGATGAATGTTATGATGATGCTCCCATTATAGAATCGGATTCGTCTGAAGATGAATCAGAAAAAGAGACGAATGAGCCATCAACTTCTACAACTAAACCGGATATAGTACTCAAACCGATTATCGAGGTACCGGTTACGTGTAAAAGCTACAAAGTTAGATCTGATTACACGGGATTGATTAAGAGTTGGAAGTTCGATGAGAATAACTCTGTTTTCATGATAAAGAGAAGCGACGGCATTCAGTACTTCAATATGAAGTTTTATAAAATAAGTACTTTGCCGAAGTGTGAGCTTCAAAGATTAGCGCAGATACCCTTGATCAATCGATCACGAGATTCACGAGCAGATTTCTTTCAGGTGATCATACGTCGTGAGATGAACAGTAAAAAGTATAATTTGATAAAGCCGACGTTGGGTATGCGATACAAGTTTAAGAAGAAGTTAGATCCGATCACTCGTCAACCTATTGTGAAGATGATCTATCCACCAGCAAAGTGTCTACAGAAGATACCTTTGGAGATCATTCCGATAGACTTTTTGAATAGGTTAGAGTACTGGGAATATGATGATATTACTGGTGAAGCTGTAATTGTATTTATTCCAAAATCGGAACCAGATACGGATTCGGAGATTATGAATGTAGAATCGGAGGTTGAAGAGAAAACAGCATGGGATGTTGTTCAACCTAAGAAAAGGTCTACTTGGGGTCTTAAAAGAAAGATATTTTGTGTATTCGATCCGTTGAGTTTGATTAATCTCTCTGAACACGATATGAAAAGATTACATCAGAATAGAATTCAGTTTAAAGAAAGAGACAGAGCTGAAGCGATTAAATTTCAAAAGATTATTGATATTTGTGTAGCCAACGGAGTACATGCTGGTGGTGTATTTCCTGCTGGTTGGAAATGAAGAATAAACGACTTGAAAGAGTTTGAAGATTTTGAAGACCAAGCTGAAGACACGGGGGAGTTTGTTGATGCATCTTTGAGTGTCTGTCAGTTGGTCTATCGAGTTGTAATTAGTGTCGTTTGTAAATTAATAGAAATATAGTTTTTGTTAATGCGACACTCGTGTTTTGGTTTAGGCGACACTTGTCTGAGTGACGCATAGCGACACTTAGGTAAGTGACGCATAGCGACACTTAGGTAAGTGACGCATTAAGGCGGTCTCATGCGACACTTACCCAAGTGACGCATGTTGGCTGTGTTTTTAGTATAAATAGAAACCTACGGGTTTTAGGCTAGGGTTGACGAAACCCTAGCACCATTTGTCGAAATAGCATCTCTGTAATCGTTCCCAAATCAATATACAAGCCGATTTCTTTGTTTACTTAGTGAATAACTTTCGTTTCGGTTTGTATTTATTGTTGGTATATGCAATTGATTGATTCCGCCTTTCAATTGTAAGTCAATTGTCATCTAGATCCTAGCTAGATGCACTTTCAGCAGTTGGTGGGGGCACATCACCCTCAGAATCGGGTGGTGTAGGCCCACCACCACCATCATCATCATCATTAGCATCGACAATCTCAACCTGGTCAATGTCGTCCAAATCCTGAGCGACCTCCGTATCGACCAGGTCATCCTCATTCAACATAGTTTTCATTCACTATGTGCCCAAAAAGTTCACGATCGGCCAAAACCTGTTCACCCTTTGGCACTAATTTGCAGTCGTTAAAGACGCGTAGAAGCATGGGCGTCGGAACCAAAAGTGATCGCTTATCAGGAGCGATATCCAGATTCAAATCGTTCAACAGCAGCTGCACAAACCGTGGATATTGTAGCCATTTATCCTTCCCTGCTCTAATGTTTTCATCCATGTTGCCAAAGATGTATCCGCTAAAGTTATACGGCTTGTTGTAGACCAAAGCTAACATCAGAGATAGAGTCAAATGACTCGCAGCATCATATCCTCCTTTCCTCGGAGATAGGCAGACAATCACAATGTGACATAAGTATCTCCAAACCCGGCATAGATATTGTTTTCTGAAATCTGAAAGCTGATTTGTCGGATAACCCATTCGCTGAAGACCGCCGTAGATAAAAGATGTCTCGAACATAGTCGGCATTGTATGATTATCGTTGAATTGGAGAACCCGACGAATAGAATTCTCGGTGATCTTAATCTCCTCACCGAACATCTTAGAAACAATTCGCGGGACGTCACCCTGACTTTGAATAAAAGCATGATCATAAAACTCTTCGATCCGATTCATGTAGACCGGCATAGATGCAGAGATAGCATAATGAATCCTCGATCGTCTTAAGAACTCAATCATCGGTCTGAACGGAGCCGAGTTCGCATGCGTGGACTACAAGAAAGCTGTAATATTGTGACGGGTGTTGGTGCGGCGATAGTAGTTTTGTAAAGCAGCCATCTGTAAGCTAAAATACGAAACAAAGATAACCATAAATGTTGTAGAATTAGCACAAACACGCATAACCTAATAAACAAAATTCTGTTTTAGGCGTCACTTAGGAAGTGACGCATAAACACTAGCGACACTTAGGAAGTGTCGCAGAAAATAGTGTTGTAAATCAGAAATCAAGTATAGCGTCACTTAGGGTAAGTGACGCTATCAGGCGTCACTGATGTAAGTGATGTTGCCAAATCAGGCGTCATTAGATACGACACTTAAGAAGTGTCAGGTCAAAATTATGCGGCATTTAGCATAGTGATGGTAACCCAGTGAGTCACTTAGGAAGTGACGGTATAAGTGTCGGTATACAAAAGGGCGTCACTAAATATGTCACTTAAGGGAGTGACGCATAAATGGGCGTCACTCAGATGAGTGACGGGCTAACAATTAATACATGCAAATGCGTCACTAAGAGAGTCACTTAAGAAGTGACGCAGTAATAGGCGTCACTGAAGAAGTGACGGTATGGGTTCTAAATTACCAAGTAGCGTCACTTGCTGTAAGTGACGCAGGAAGTGACGCAACGATGAAGATCATCGTGTCACTGTTCATACCCAGAAATCATAATGAACCAAATTTGGGGTTTTTGAAAACCGTAGTTACCACAATGTGTGCATGATAGAAACGAGTAAAATGCACCAATTATTAACAAAAAACATTAACAAATTAATCCCCAAATCGTGTGATTTCTACAAAACCTAAAACCCGTAACCCTAAATTACGATTAAAACATGAATACGTAAAGATAAGGGTTAAATCTAGTACCAATAGAGTCGTATGAATGAGGGGAACAAGAATATCACGAGCTAATGCACAACCAAAGCTTGAAAAATCACGAACAGATCGAAATTCACGAACAGAAGAAGTGACGCAAAGACACAAGAAGTGATGGTATGTTAGAGGGGTTGAGTGTCGTTTGAAAGGGTATTTATACGAAAACCCTAATATGCGTCACTTAACCCGGCACTTGTAGCGTAGCTTACCCCGACACTTACAGCGTCACTCATGAAGTGACGCAGTATCGTGTGCGTCACTAGTAGCGTCACTCATGAAGTGATGCATCAGGTTACTTTTAGTGAAAAGTTTGCGATTTTATCGATCTTTGTGTTGTGATTTCGGTACTCAAATTTTAAAAGGTAACTGTAACTTGGTTAAAATCAAAAATTAAAACTAACTTAGATAAAATAAAGTAACACAAAAAAGAATGCAAATATACAAATACAAAAATAACATGCATTTATTAGGAACAGTAAGTGTTATTTCGATCAACAGTATATTTGTCCACTTTAAATTTACTTGGCATGCTAAAAACACTTTTTATAAAAATTATTTCAAAACGATTGTCAGTGTATTTGTCCACTTTAAACATGTTACTCTCACATCTAAGAGCTAATTTTATTATTATTCGTATGTAAATTTCGATGTGGTCCCCACCATAGATATACATCCTAACTTAAGACATAGACCATGCTCCCATTTACAGAAAGAATATTAGAAAATCAATTTTAAGAATCAAGTCAGCGGTGACAGGTCTGTACTTACATACAACAGAGCGACATAGCTTGATTCAGGTGTAAGCAAAACCAGACTTGGTCAAACCATTTTGGCGACCTTGTAAGGTATCTTAATTTTAAAGACTTTGCAAGTACTTTGACTTACGTATAACAGAGGGACTGTCAATATATACCCCCAAATGATAGCAAATAAACTTCTTTCACAAAAACATGTCTAGCATAAGTAAGAAATTAAGACTTTTGTCATACATCTAATGATGTTGTACCACTTGAAATAGACAATTATTTATTAGGCTTCTTAAGAGATCTCAAAGAGTTTTGTATAACATGCCTACTAATATATCGTATGATGAAGACAATGTTTATAAAAACTGTTTTCAACATGTCAGATAAATCTACTAACACATCCAAGATAAACCTTAAAATTCCATTTTGTGCATGTCACCCGATGTACTATCATATCCCAAGTTGTTTACAGACACAACTTCAACGTCTATTTTATAATGTAGCAACAGTGCTTTTCTTTAGTACTAAAAAGTATAAAGAGTGGCTGTTGCATTTTTTTTATTTTAACACACATAAAAGAATAAAAGTTACATTCCAAGTTACAAATTACTTTTTGGCTATAAAGAACCTTAAACCAATCATGTTGATTAGTTAATCAAATCGAGTATGCGAAAAAGCTTTTATGAAAAGGTCGGCATTCTGCTTTAGGGTGTCTATGTGGACAAGGTCTATCAGGTGTTTTTCATAGCAATCCCGTATAAAGTGGAACCTAAGTTCAATGTGTTTAGTCTTAGAGTGTTGTACGGGATTGCGTGTGATAGATATAACAGCAGTGTCATCTATGTGAATAGGAGTCATAGAAAGAAGTAACCCATAATCACGCAGTTGATGCCGAATCCATAGAACCTGAGAGCAGCAACTCGCAGCAGCAACGTACTCAGCTTCTGCAATTGAAAGAGAAACTGTAGTCTGTTTCTTGCACTGCCATGAGACCAAGTGAGATCCGAGGAATTGGCATCCACCAGTGGTAGATTTCTTGTCTATGCTGCAGCCGCCATGATCAGAATCCGAATAGGCAGAAAGAGCGAATGATTTCTCGCTTGAATACCATAGACCAAGATTGGGTCTATGTTTGAGATAACCAAAAATTCGCTTACTGCCTTCATGTGAGACACCTTGGGTTTGGCTTGAAAGCGTGAGCAGACGGATACCGCGAACACAATATCCGGTCGAGAGGCAGTCAAATACATCAAAGATCCTATCATTGATCGATAGTCCTTTTCTTTGCAATCTTCCTCATCCTCAGCAAGTCTAAGGTTGTGTTTAAGTACGATAGGAGTCGCATAGGTTTTACAATTGAGCAGGTCATATCTAGTCAACATGTCTTTGACATATTTTAACTGATGAATATAAATACCTTTTGCAGACTACTCAACTTGTACACCTAAAAAGAATTTGAGCTCCCCCATCACACTCATCTCAAACTCAGATTTCATAATCTCCTCAAAATGCTTGCACATCGCCTCATTTGTAGAGCCAAAGATAATATCGTCCACATAAACCTGCACAAGTAACATATCTTCTCGATCCCCAGTCTGTTCTTTATGAATGAACAAAGTACTATCGATATTCCCTCGAACAAAACCATGCTTGATTAGGTGGGTAGTGAGCCTCTCATACCAAAGCCGCGAAGCTTGATGAAGACCATATAACGCCTTGTTCAACTTGCAGACGTATTCGGGATGCTCAGGGTCTTCAAAACCTGGAGGATATTTAACATACACATCCGCATCCACTTGTCCATATAGAAAGGCGCTTTTAACATCGAGTTGGTTAACACGAAACTCTTTGAAAGAAGCGAATGCAAGAAAGATACGAATAGACTCAAGTCTTGCCACAGGAGCAAAGACTTCATCATAATCCAAGCCCTCGATTTGACTAAAACCTTGAACAACCAATCGAGCTTTATTACGAATCACTATACCCCGATCGTCCATCTTATTTCGAAATACCCATCGAGTGCCGGTTAAGTGAGCACCTTTGTGTAATGGAACTATATCCCAAACGTGTAGCTTGTTGAACTGCTGTAACTCTTCTTGCATGGCCTCGACCCAGGATGGATCTTTTAAGGCCTCATCAACCTTCTTGGGTTCAAATTGGAATAAATGACAAGAATTTATCCGAGCAACCAGATACAACATTTCTTGATTTGGATTTTGTTTCACTTGTTGCCTTGTTTGAACCGCAACATTAGGATCACCAATAATATTATCGATCGGGTGATCCCTGTGTAAACGTGTCACTAGGATTACATCCGGTGCAAGTACTAACTCCAAATTGTTCATATCCCCTTCAGTGGCGGGAACAGTGGTAGTCTCAGGAGCAGTAGAACTTTCAGGTTGCACAGGTTGTTGTAGTTCCGCATCTTCTTGATCATAAGCGTTAAGGTTAGTGAAGACAGTTTCTTCTTCTTCGTCTTCCTCTAAAGGAGGCATATTGGGATCATCAGGATGTTCTTTTGCATTAATCGTTCCTGAAGTCGAAGGAGCATTCGAAGGTGGGATAATAGGAGATGGTGTGGGTGTAGTAGGTAATGGTGTGGGTGTCGGAGGTGATGGTATGGGTGTTGGAGGTGATGGTGTGGGTGTTGGAGGTGATGGTAGATGTGTCTTGACACAGACTGATGCCATTAAGTAGGGTAACCAACTCCTCCTCTTCATCATCTTCTTCGGGTATATCAAAAGAGTTAAACACATCCTTATAATTAAACAACCATTCCGGACCCGTTCCTTGAGGAGGATCCGTGTAACGCATGCATTTTACCTCAAAATGCTCTTCCACCTGGTGTGTTGATTTAATGTAGACTCTTTTGTTTGGAGAATTAACTGAATAACCAAGGAAAATCCCTTCAATAGCTTTACCTCCAAACTTCGATACTTTTTCTTTTGGGATCATAATCAGACACGGACACCCAAATGTCTCTAGAAACTGCATTAAGTTCATAACAAAAGAGTCTTGTTCGTAACAGGTCTTGTTCTTTTTCTTAACCGTGAGCACGCGATTCAGAACGTAACAAGCAGTACTGACTGCTTCTGCCCAAAATATGATATGAAGCTTAGAATCGGCCAGCATAATCCGAGCTGTCTCGATAACAGTCATATTCTTACGTTCTGCAACTCCATTCTGTTGATCAATGCCTTTCGTGGCACAATATAACTCGAGAGTTGAATTCTTGAATTCAGTTCCATTGTCACTTTGCAGTCTCTTCACCTTTAAGTTGCACAGATTTGCCAACTTATCCAACAGGTACACTAAAATATCTGGTGTTTCACTCTTCGCAGCAAGAAAGTATACCCACGAAAATCTGGAGTATTTATCGGTGACAACTAAGTAGTAAGATCTACCACCAATGCTCTTAGTGGAAATAGGACCAAAAAGATCCATATGTAAGAGCTCCAATGGTGCAGCAATGGAATTCACTACCTTTGACTTATGGGACTTTTTGTGGAGTTTCCCTCTATGACATGCAATACAGTCATCTTTTAGAGCAAAGGACTATTTTAGAACTCCATTTACCAAATCATTATTTATGAGAAAATTCATTTTGCGAAAATGAATCTGTCCCATTCGTCTATGCCAAAGTAGTGATTCCTTTTCCGAAGCCTTTGACAGGAGACAAGTGTACTCATCTGTAGTCTCCACAGTTCGCATGTTCATCACGTAGGTATCGTTTCTCCGTGGCGCCCGCATAAGCACCCATTCTTCAGGAATAATGAAACCTGGCTTCAGTATCACACATTCTGTCTTTGTGAAAGCAGTGGTAAAATCTTTATCACAGACTTGTGAAACACTCAGCAAGTTGTGAGTGAGTTGAGCCACATAGTTCACATTCTCAAAGCTAACTTTCCCATTAGTTAGCGTTCCCTTTACTGTGATTGTTCCTCCGGTATCTCCAACAAAAGAAACATGTCCTCCGGCGTGTGGTTTAACATCCGTCAAAAGAGATACATCGCCAGTCATGTGTCGCGAGCAGCCACTATCCATGAACCATTCACTATCTTTAACGTGTTCTGACTGCTGCAACACATAAAAGTAAGGAGATTAGTGAGAAACGGTGACCCAAGCCTTTACAGACTTAGGTCTACCAAGGTCATCAACAATAATCACATCGGACAAAACTTTATTTTTTAACAAATCAGAATTTTCATCTAATGTGTTATTGTTGATGACAGAAGAGTCACTAACAGACTCCTTTCGTTTCCAAACTTTAGATTGTTTGGAAATTGGTTTGGGAGCAATGTCAGGCTTTTGTTTCGGCAAAGGTTGTTGCCCAACATTACTTGGCTTCTCATCAGGCTTGGGAGAGATTGAATAACGCCTAGGTGGAGATTTTGAAAAAGAATTTCTATAAACTGATGTCCTAGGCATCTCTCTCCCATATCGCTGATGAGAAAGTTTGGGACATTCACGAATCAAGTGTCCATGTCTCTTGCAGTAGAAACAAGAACGAGTCTCAACAAATGGTTGACGCTGAGGAATTACCACAGGAGGTGGGGAAACATTTCTAGAACATGAACATTGCGTGCACGTCTTACAAAATGCTTGTTTTGGTTGAGAGGTTGAAGTGGAAGGTTTATCACCAAAAAAAATTTCATTTGTAACTTTATGTTGCAAAATCTTTACAGGTGACTGTAAAGTTTGTGGTTTTGCATTTGAAACCTTGTCGTTTCCCTTTTTAGTTTGAACCTTAATTGCAGGATCAAACTTTAAAACCACTTTTTCAGGTTTAACTTCAACCTTCTTAAATTCAGGATACTCCTGATCAGTAATGTCCTCAATCTCAACAATCTCCTCAATACTAACTGGAGATTCACATTTAGACTTAACAAACCGAGGCGAAGGATACTCTGGCCGCTTGGTTTTCTCCTTTGCCTGTTTGTTTTAATTATTCACCTTTGACTTGACCCCATATAACAATGCATAGTCAACAGGAATCTCTTCAGTGCCTTCCTTAACAGGCATAGGACAGTATTCAGTGGGAGGCGGGACTACAGTATAACCTAGTCCTGTCTTAGTTTTATTATCTGTCCTCTGCTTATTAAGGATTTCATTGAAGGCAACCGTAGATGAAGAGTAACCTAGAATCTTATTTTTATAGTTGTCATACTCAACTTTTAAATCAGATAGTTCCTTTCTTAAAAGTTCTATTTCAGCAAGATAGCTATTAATAGCATCCTGTTGACTGAAAACCTTGGATTTATACTTTTGAGTGTCCTGTTTATAAGCCTCAATTTTCTTATCATACAGTTGTTCATTGGCCTTTAAGTACTTATTGAACTCATTAAGTTTTTCAACCTTTTTCCTTAAGTCTACATTGTCTTCCTGATAGCACTTTAAAGATTCAGTTAACTTAATGCATGAAATACAGTTCAAAGGCTGTTCTGGTTCATTGCGTACCTCGTTAGTAATGTGAGCCATAAGACACTGTTGATACTTGTCGGCAAACATGCTCCAGTCCGTGTTTGTAGGCTCAAAGACAACTAGTGCATCAGCTGTCTCTTGCTTTACTTCTTCTTTCTTTGGGTTCTAGGAGCATCAGGCTTCGTAAAACCCGATGGAGGAACTTTGGTTTTTTCACATTCTCTAGCAAAATGTCCCAAATTCTGACAATTATAACAGCAAACCTTGCTCTTGTCAAAACCAAAACTGGTTTTGCCATTTCCTTCCAAACTCTTGCGCCCAGTCCGTTGCAAGAATTTTTGAACTCTTCTTAAAATCGTGGCAATATTACAGTTTAAATCCATTTGCTCAAGATCATCGTCATCCAATCGAGCATAATCTTCTTTAGCAAGTTCTAGTGTAGAATTTGGTTGTGAAACCAAATCCTTGTAGGAGCTAAGAAAAGTTGTGTAGATAGCAGCCTGTTCTTGAATAGCAGGGGAAATTGGAACTTGCTATTGTGACCCTTGTGAAGGTCCAGAAGCGTAATATGGATGATGAGCACCAGTAGGCTGCAATGAAGAACTCGTAGCAGAAACGAAGGCCATTCCACTATAAGTATTCCCGGTGTTTACCTTTCCTCCATATAAAGTCGAATCTTGAACAAAACCACCCGATTTACACTCCTTCTTCTTCAACTCCATTGCATGAGCTTGAAGAACGCCAATTAGCTCATGATGATTCATTGTTGCTAACTCTTGGCTCTCTTTCAGAAATTGTACTTTAACGTCCCAACTACTAGGTAAAACACCCAACAGCTTCTTATTTACCTCAATCTGAGGGAAATTGTAACCTCCCTCGGTTAACTCACTAACTAACTGTGAGTATCTTGTGAATACGCCAGATGCCGTTTCATTAGGAAGAGAATCAAACAGATCATACTGTTTCTTGATTAGTTTTAGTTTAGCCTCCTTATACTTCTGATTTCTACCACATCTCGTCTCAATAGCCTTCCAAAGATCGTATGTTATGTCATGAGTTTTGAAGAGACGTAAGACATCTTTAGTGAGACACATACGGATAGCCGAATGAGCCTTTCTTTCAATGTCATACTCCTTTTTCCCTTCAGGAGACATAGCTTTATAAGTTTTGGATAGAGGGATACCACGATAGTCTCCCTCAGCTACTGGAGCTTCATATCTTTCTCTGAGTGGACCCCAAAGCTCTGGACAGTGGAAATCTACGTATTGTTCAAATCGGTCATGCCAATATGCGTAATCCATATCAGCAGTGAACAGAGGAGGTTTATTATTAGAACCAACATCATGATTTTGTTTGATCATATCTCTGAGTCCCCTAATATCTTCTTTATCAGCAGCAACAGCCATTAAAGGATATCCTGAAAAATAGCTCAAAAAGAAGAACTAGAAAACTTATTAGTACCAAAGGCGTCACTTGATAAGTGACGCACTCAAGTGTCGCAACGACTAGCGGCACTTGATAAGTGACGCTATCGAGTGACGTATAAAGTGACTGATGACACTTTAAGCAAGTGTTGCTCAATCAAGCAAGTGACGCACCCAAGTGTCGTACTTGAGTGTCGCAATAAATCAAACAGGCGTCACTGGCGGAAGTGACGCTTGGCAAGCAAGTGATGTGCTAAAGTGACGCACGTGAGTGACGGTAGATTAAAATAGATGACACTTGAGTTAAGTGTCGTGTTAATCTCAAATGACGCTCTAAGTGACGCACCAGAGTGATGCACCAGAGTGTCGGTAAAACCCTAATTTGGACTTACGAAGTGCCGCATGAAGTGTCGCGTTCAAGTGACGCAACGAGTGTCACAGAAACGGCTATAAAGTCCCAAAAACCCTAAAAGTCAAATTTTCGTAAACCTAACGAAAATTCCTCAAACCCTAACGAACGAAACCTGTAACTAATGATGAAAATCATCTGGAAAGCACCTAATCAACCCGAAATCCTTGATTATTCTTGGTTTTTATACAAAACCAAACCGAAATCAATCCAAAAACATCTTCAAAATGTCAATCGAACCACCTAATAGCTCTGATACCAGTTGTGAGTGCCCCTTGTCGTGGATCTAGATGATTGATGACAGTGATTGTAAGGCAGAATCAAACAATCACACGAATAACTATTAATTACAAACTGAAAACAAGTAAACGAATCAAATATTATGTTGTATTGATAAACGTAACTGATCAGATTGTTTACAATGTTTCAATTTCGACAAATGGTGCTAGGGTTTCGTCAACCTTAGCCAAAACCCCATAGGTTTGTATTTATACTAAACCAAAACCGGCAGACATGCGTCACTTGGCCAGTGTCGCATGTGGCCGCCTTCATGCATCACTTACCTAAGTGTCGCTATGCATCACTTAGGCAAGTGTCGCCTAAACCAAAACTTAAGTGTCGCTAGATACAAAATCTATATTTCTATTAAACGACTAATCGACACTTTACAACTCGATAGACCAACTGACAAACAAACTGATATGCATCAACAGACTCCATGCCTCTGCGACCGTAGTCGTGAGGGAAACTGTGGTGGCTCTACTAGTGAACAGAGGGGATCGTATCTCTTCTGGAGTGTAGAGATCTAGGTGTAGTGCGAACTGAGCTAGTGACAAGGTGAACAAGCTGCCCATATATCGAAATGTAATCGAACCACTACCAACTCTACTCCCTGGCTCAAATGCATACGTGATCATGAACTCAGTAATCATTTCCGTGTATACCAGCTCATCAATGTTGAACAGTCTTTTGAAAGACTCAAACTGCTGATCCTCTACTGAGTAACTGAGCAGACTCTCTAATCTCTGTCTAAACCCCAATGTCTGCAGCTTATCCAAATCTACATATCCGAAACAGCGAAATGAATTGTTCCTCCATATTCGTGCCATCAGGTCGTACTCGGGTGTGGCACTGAGGTAGGCAAGAGATCCTGCAAGTGGTCGTGTTGGGTTTAGCTTTGATTTCTTCTTTGGCGACATGGTACCTGAGAACATGAGAAATTTGAAGTAATGGATTCTCAAGAAAGAGAAAATTTAAAGCATTTTCGAAATTTCTTAAAGAAAATTCGAAATGAAGGCTTTAAATTTGTGACAGTCCAAAAATTACATAAAATATCCAATATTCCCAAGCAACAAATAATTTGTTTTAATCATACTAAGGTGACATGTAGTGTGGTTGGTAATCAATATATAAAAATGTAAAGTCAAGAAATGGTGATAACTTATTTGTGAAATATTGTCATTTACAAGTTTGGCATTACCCAATTTTGAAATGTCAAGATTTCACAATTCTTGGTCATATCGTTATTAGTAGGGTTTGACTTTTTAGGAGTTCAAGTTGAAGTAAGATTTTTGAATAAAAAATGATTTGTTAAAAAGAAACCAATACTTCAAGTAGACTTTTCAGGTCAAAGCTTTCTTAAAATGATATTTTCAAGTATCCGCATGCCAAAATTTTAACATATTCATGTATTCATGATCTAATCTATTTTAAGCATTTTCCTAATTTGTAAACAAGCTAGGTTATGCACAAAAAGTTATCATGCCCATATGTTTGGTTTAATTCAAGATCTTTATTTTCAAAATGATGATTCTCTAGTTATATTGCCTATTTTGACTTGTCAAATAAGTACAAGCATCCTAGTAAGCAAGAATGGTCAAGCAATTTTAATTCATTTCATCATGTCATGCTAGCTAGTTAACTTTTTTTTTTACTTTAAGAGTCAAACTTGCAATTTACAACCATAAACTAACCACATGGTACAATTATCATGGAATAATCATTTAAAGCTTCACAATTAAACTTTAATACCTAGAAACTAGCATGCTAGTAGCATGTAATTGTTCTAAGAATCTAAACAAGTACTTTTAAATTTAAGGTGGGTTTTGATGATCATACCTCAGTTTTAATGAACAAAACTTGAAAATGATCGTACAACCGTGAAGAGCATGCAAAGAGGAGTTCAAAAGATACAACATTACAAGTTTTGGTGGAGTTTTGATGATGGTTTCATGGTGGTGTATGGGTGGTCGGTTTTTGGGTGTGGGGAGGGAGGAAGAAGAAATTTTCTTCTTGCTTTTGAATTATAGAGACATATGGAAGGTTTAGTGGTTCCTAGGAATATGTGTCATGTTCCTAAGTATCATATTCCTTACACATGGTCCCTAGTGTACTCAAGGATTAAGCTTAAGGCTTCTAGATTAATTCCTATTGTCCTGTTAATCGTAAGTATGAATCTTAAGTATACTTATTGTAACTAGTTACTTGTTGGTTTTTTCTTACGATATAAATAGTTTAAGAAATGCGCAAATTCTTGCAGGACAATTATAAACAATCTAAGATATTAAACTTAGTGTATTTTTGGGTGTTTTAATTTTTTTTCCTGACGCAGGTCAATGAGATGTACACGTTTCGGCTAAAAGCTTGAAATTGCGTATTCCTTTCGACATGCGCATGTTTTTCAGACAATAATTTAAAAACGTTTTCTTAAAGGTTGCTTTCAAGAATTTATTTATTAATATATGTATACTAAAATATTCTCTTTTAAAGTCGCGAGCCTCGACCTTTTCGGAGAGAATTGTTTTACTATTCGTTATGATCCCTATATAGGGAAAGGGTTGAGATTTGCTCCCTTAAGCTAACGTTTTTAGGTACAAAACTTTTTGAAATTTCCCGAATGACATTGTAAATTAAATAGTCTGACTATCCTCTAATTCCCCTAGGACTTTTCGTTCTTCGTATCCTAATTCGACAAGATCGCTAATGAACTTATTGTATACCTTCCTTATATTTTTGGGGTTTGACAAACCTTCGCGTGGTCCTTGGTCTTTATAATTTAGATCGTGAGTGAGTTGTTTCATGACTTCCAAAAATTCTTTCTCTTCCCATGAATCAGGTTCTCCGGTTGTAGATTTAACTATCCTAAGGAGTTTACTGATTTTGGCTTTTTGTGTGGAAGTGAAAGGGTATTTGGTAAAGGCAACGATTCGAACAAGCTTGATATGAAGATCGTATCTTTTAGAGAAGAGGGCTATGTCGATTATTTCCTTGGTGGAATCAGGAAAAACATCTCGCAATTTTGAGATCAAGTAAGAGGAGGGGTCAACAAGGAATGAATTTTTACAAGGAATGATGATGGGAATCATCGGGTCTCATTTTATCCAGAACTCAATTTTGTTGATCATTGCAGCGACATTGTAGTTAATTAATATCATAGATATTGGGAGGAAATCCATGTTGGCAAATGATTCAAAAAGTAGATCTAAATATGCTTTGAACTTTAGTTATTGGTCTCGGAAATTTGTGAAAGTGATCTCGCATTCATTACTTGACAGGCGTAGAAGGTATTGTACTTGTTTTTCTAAGTTGACAATCATCTCTCGTTGTTTGTATGAAAATGGGAGGTCGGCATATTTAAATTGCCTAACAAATGCTTTATAGACATCTACCCTACGGAAGGATTGAAAGAAGCACCGAGGTGGCGTTCTTCAAAGAAAGGTTGTTATGACTCGACTGATGGAACCTTATCCACCACTCGATAAATGGTGTATTTGTGTTCATGTGAAAGGAATGGAGAGATGCCGTCATTACAAGAATCATAAAGGGTTTGGGCATATACTGATGTTTCAGGAATGAGGGTGATTAAGTCAAGTAATTTCGGAGGTTTGACTTCATAATCATCTTCGGGGAGATAGATGAAGTGGACAAAATTTGGTAAATTAGGTGAATAAAAAGTTGGAGAGCGATCTTCTGGAGATGATGCAAGTTCAGGTAATGTTTTGGAATGGAAAGTGTCCTAAATTCTTCTTGGATTTCAGAGGTTTCCTTAGCTTTAGAGGAAGAAGGTCAAAAGAAATCAGATCCTATCTCTTTTTCTAAGTAGTTAAAGAATTCTGCATCATTTATTGCCTTCATTTCATCCTTTGAATGAGGCAAGAAGTGGGTTTTCGAGTTGTCATATTTAAACTATTATTTTCCTAATTAACTAATTCTTAATTAATACTTAATTACTTAAATTAACTTTCGAAGGATTTCTGAGAAGATTTCGATCGGAAGGATCTCCTAAATACTACTACTTAAAACGGCTTTGAATCGTACGTTTACGATTCCCCAGCAGCGGTGCCAAAAACTTGATAGGGCCCGAAGCATCGGTGTCGTTGGTGGTAACTAATAGGGCGCCATCAGGGATTTTAAAATTTATAAATAGCGGCGCTTAAATTATATGTACTACCTACTCTGGTTAGTAAGTGGTAAGTATAACCTAAGATCGTTCTATGATTCGAAACGTGTGGGTGATTAAAGTTGGTGCTTTCGGTAGGGAAGTATTTAGGATGGGACAAGTAGGTAGGTTTGGGGGGTTTTAAATTAAAGACAAATAATTAAAATACAGGAAAGTAAATTGCGGAAAATTAAAATACAGGAAATCGGATAAAGATAAATATGTGATTGCTGAGATTTCGATAATTAATGTTTCAGGATGACAGACTAAATAGGGACAATACGTAACATAATGAATAAACTATTAGGTGTAAACTCTAGAACCCTACCAACTAATTTTCCCGTTGGCATGTCACTAGGAACTAGGTTATCATGATTCTGATCGCAGCAATACGCCAACTTCCAATACTTCTCTAGTTGAGAGATAAGCAACCTATTTTGGTTTTATACCGAGGTGCATGAATCAGCATCGTATCGTCTCATGGGTCCGATCGTTCTTAACCCCTAAGATAGTTTACTATTCTATTGGCATGCAGATTAATAACTTTGTATGTTTAGACCACCGATTTTGTAAGACCTAGAGGTTTAAGTATCCTAAGTCACTCGGACTTTTACTTTCATCTGTAAGTTTTATTTATGATTAACTAGATTTTGGTTTCTTCGACTTATTACTCAAATCTCTCCTTTTCAAACAATTATACATCCCTGGATTATTCGCAGTTTATTAAAACGTGTTTCATATGCAGACCATGCCTTTCAGTAATTAGACAGTGTACTTTACGTGGTAGTTCCACTGCTTCTTACATCCAACACGCTGTCAAGAGTAATTGATAGTGAAAATGACACTTTAAACTAATTAAATGTAAAGCGGTGTAGAAATGTAAACCTAATATATGCAATGAGTGGTTTCACTATGTCTTACTTATTGATTGTCATGGGCACAGGTAACTACTTACCATAATTAGGGTTGATCAGGTCCTAATTACTAGGTTGCAGTCACGTGGATAACCAAAAAGGGTACTCTATAGATTAAACTTAAGTTCATAAAGTCTTAATAGTACAAGGGTTACTAATTCCTATTTTATCTGAACGTGTTGTACGAACATTACTTTACAGTGTGTTGACTTTCGTAGGATATACCAGTTAGTTGTGAAGTTGTATTATCCTTTCGGAATTCCAACTATTAAACTAGAGCTGATTCTAGGGATATGACTACTGTGACACCCGACAATTTAGGTTAACTTTTTAAACTTAACTAAAACCCTAATTACATGTATTTAGATGTGATTTTGGCTAAATACCTATAATTACTTGTGACTAATTGTATATTTATGTGAATATACGTCTATGTAATTATTTTATACTACGCTTACGTAATTAGCTGTAATTACGAGAAACAACCGGACGTAGTCTGACAAACAATACGACGTTGGTGAAAACATTTCTATAAATAAATTAATCTATTTTTAGAAGTTATTTATCATATATTATTATTTTGTTAAAATAATACGAGAAAAACCCGGACGTTTTGGTTAAAACGTCTCAAACGCAACGAAAACGCTCAAACTGAACCCAACAACCAAACGAAACCCTAATTAATATTTTGACAACTCAAATTTAAGTATTTTAATAATACTTCAATGAAAAATAATCCCAATTATATCGTGAACCAAAATGACAAAGAAAACTCTACGCGATTTAACCGAATAACCGAATAACAAGTAAACGACCACCGAACGCAACATAGTCTGGAATTAAAAGTTGAAAACTTTCCAGCCCCTATGGGCCCCCCAATGGGGCCAGCCACCTCCCCCTTCCCCCTATCCCCTCTCATGCAAAAACATCACCATCAACTCTCTTCTACACCTCCATACAATCTACATGCATTTGCATTTTCACTCAAACACACTTACACTCAAACTCTCTCCCTTCTCTCTAGAAATTTTCTCTCTAAAAATCAGAGATTCCACCATCACAAACCACCACATTCATCACAATAAACCACCACATCACCACCATAAGCCACCACCTAAATACTACACTATTCTTCAAGATTTTTACAAGGAATTGAAGCTCAAGAAATCCTCATTCATATTCTGTCCTCAAAGCTTCAATATCACCACTGTGAGGATAATTTCTACTCATAATCTCTCTTATTAACATGTATTTAATTTCACACACAAGTATTATGTCCATACATTACTTAAAAATCAATTTTCATAACATAAAACACAAGAAAAAGTACTTTAACTTTCTGTCCAGAAAGTTATCACCACTTCCACGATTTTAAGAAAACTCATCTCTCCATGAAAATGGACGTTTTCATAGTCAAGACATAAGTTCAAGATGTTAGCTTTCAATCCCCGCAAACCTTATATCTTTTTGAGCTCCTTTACTATTTTTAATAATTTATATAAAAACACATATACAAACTGCTCTGAAAAGTCAGAAACTTTGTTCATATGGTTTTGACCATATCTTGAAATACACAACTACAAATCACTTGAAACCACCGCCAAAATCTTAAAAATTTGGTTACCTACAAAAGTTGTACTGATAGAGTTTTCCTGAAAGTCGATCTTCATGCATATGTCCAGATTGGTCATCTGTTGAACCTCAGAGGACACATGCAATTTTGATAAATACTTAGACTATTTTAAAATTCATAGGAAAATTACTGAAAGTGGTTAACATGTGGGGGAATAACTGGTATTATTCGTGAATATAATTCCGGAATAGAAGTATTTTTAATAAATACAATAATGAGATGTATTTTCTGGAAATGGTAAAAAGTGGACTGATTTTGATAGCTTTTGAAAACCGACACCTATGGACCTACTATAAAGAGAAAGACTAACTTTTTGTGATCTATGAACATAACTAAGGGTTGGGTAAAAGTTTCGGGTCACACCGAATAGGTTTAACCAAGTCAACAAAAATGGGACTCGGTTCCTAAAAACTGACAAACTTACTATTTTTGGCAAAATGGTAACAAAATAGGGTTGGGTGAGTTAATTAATGACTTTGACCAACTTTGACCTACGGTTTAAGGTTTTTACGAACTAAATAATCTGTTTGCAACATATGATATGTACTAATAAATAATATACAACAAAACAAACTTAATAATAATGAACACGTATTTAATAAACAAACTTGAACAACTTAATGAATTATTATTACCAACTTTCACCAACGGGTCGTACACGTATTTAATAAACAAACTTGAACAACTTAATGAACATACTAGTTGAGTGAACTAGCTTTAGGTGGACATAAACCCCCCACCTACCCGATTGGCTTAAGTGGACATTAACCCCCACTTATACAATCGCTATAGATGGTCTTTTGAGACATCTACTTACCCAACCTTATACGCTTAGGACGTTAAAAGGTTGCGCTTTGGACTTTGCTTGCTATTTGATTATTGTTTGCTACCTGCTTAACTCTGGTGAGTTTCATAGCCCCCTTTTACTTGTTTTTAAACTGTTTTGGGGTGAGAATACATACACATTCTTTTACAGATTTTTATATAAATAGAAGCAGAAACTGTTACAGATTTTACTTATGATTGCTAGAAACAGAAACAAAAATTTAGACAGAAACAGAACATATACTAGTTGCATGAGTAGGAGAACTAATCCACCAATAAGACCTCAATTTCATGGTTCGTTAATTTCATAAAGCGCGAATAATTTTGAATAGTACTATTGGGATTGACAATCCCGTCCGAGCTGGTCGCTCCAGCTAATCCACGGGCGCATAATTATTTGAATCAGGATGTGTCCCGGATTAGACACATAGAGGCAGCAGAATTTGTTAAAGCTTCAAATACATGAGCACATGACAATAGTATACAGGACTATAGTATACAATACTATAGTATACAGAATCTTTATGATACTGAACGTTATTTTACAAACAGGGAACTTGGTTTTTATATAATTACTTTACATATTAAACCTATGAACTCACCAACATTATGTTGACCCTTTTAGTATGTATTCTCAGGTTTACAGACGCAGTATGACTACCCACAGGAAACAGGACAGTAGGATGCTTTTGGAAAGCATAGCTCGTGTTGCATATTTTCAAATAGACGATTTAAATTGCATTACGACATTTTGTATTAACGATTATGTATTATAAATCTCTAGAATATGTTTACGAAC
The DNA here is from genome assembly GCA_963422505.1 of Pseudognaphalium luteoalbum. Taxonomy (NCBI): domain Eukaryota; kingdom Viridiplantae; phylum Streptophyta; class Magnoliopsida; order Asterales; family Asteraceae; genus Pseudognaphalium; species Pseudognaphalium luteoalbum. The sequence continues at coordinate 59,067,400 of OY730196.1, forward strand.
TTTAGAATCTTATGTAAACTTTCATTTATGGAATGTAACGTTTTCAAATATCTCATATAGAGGTCGTGTGCTTTAATTTTTGTGTTGTGATATTTGATTTGGTCGGCGCCCCCGTGACACCTCATACTTTCGCTGCCACATGTTTTGGGGGTGCGATAACTACCTTCGGTCATTTATGACTTCCATACATTTGTACTTTGCTCGAAAGCATTTCCAGTACTATATCGAATAAACAGTTGAATAGGGGCCATCATATCACTTTACGATTATTGTGCACTAATTATATAATGTCATCCCTACTTATAATTATCTACATCATCAACAATTACAATAATAAACTACTCGCAATTCACCGCAACAAGTAAATCACATACCAAGTAATAATGCATATTTAAAATTCGAAATAAAACAAGTATGATAAAGATTTAGATATCACCTGGAAATAAATGCGTAGTAGTGTATTATTATGATTGACAACTCTTCCAAACGTACATAGATTGATCTCCGAATCCCTAGCGTTCGTTCTAGCCTCTATATTAATCCTTAGATTAATTTCAATAATCCTAGAATGAGAAAAACTATAAAATAATAGAGAATTTGGAACTTTTTTGTGATTCCAAGAGTATGTGATGTGTGTTGTTTGAGGACTAAGAGGTGTGTCTTGAAATGAACCATGAAGTACCTATTTATACATGAAATTTGGTGCATTTAAACAATTAGGAGCACATGTTAGCAAAAGGTGGAAAAGTTGCTAGCACATTTACCATAAAGCGAGAAAAGGTCAAGCATGTATACCCTAAAGTTGCGGAAAAGGCTTAGCACGTGTACCAGGCGAGTACGAGCAAGGACAAAAAAGTGGCCAGGGGATGGCAGGCGGCGCCGCCACCCATGCTGCCGGCGGCGGCTGCCATGTTGCCGCCCCGGTTCGCCGTCTTTCGCTTCGTTTCTCGATTCGTGCGTATCTTCTTCATTATGCCTCCGTTTTCATCGATTCTTGTTGCGTTGGATTCATTTTTAAAAAAACGAAAACTTTGATGAAAATAAATCTCAGAAATGTTTCTCTGATCTTTAAATGTCTCGTGCGAATCGTTTGAATCATCAAGCGTACGTAGAATCTTCATTCTTCATCCGTTTTTGTTGATTCTTCTTCTATTAGATTCGTATTTTGAAAACGAATATCATGGATAAGAGAAATCTTAGTGATGGGTACTTTGTCTCTAAATCTTGTTTTGATGTCTTAAATCTTCAAACGTGTGTGGAATATTCGTCTTTCGCCCGTTTTGCTTGATTTTTCTCGTGCAACTCTATTTTGACTTACTTGGCAAAGTTTCATTGATTTATACACTATCTGAGTTTATTTGCCAAGTATTGTTCCAGAATGAGAGAGATATCGGTAGTAAAAACGTGACTTTTTATGCGATATCAAGATCCTTCTGATCGAAATATGTGCTGGAGAATTTTATGATCGGTGAAGATGGTGTACTTGGTGCCATAGAGATAATGTCTCCAGATCTTAAGTGCAAAGACGATAGCTCCTAATTCGAGATCATGTGTGGTGTAGTTCTTTTCGTGGGTTTTTAGCTGTCAGGAGGCGTAAGCAATGAACTTGTCTCATTGCATCAACACGTAACCAAGACCTTGGTGTGAAGCATCACAGTATACCACGAAGTCATCAATGCCTTTGGGTAAGGATAGGATCGGTGCGTTACAAAGCTTTTGTTTCAGAAGCTGAAATACTGACTCTTGCTTATCAGTCCATTCGAACTTCTTTTCATTCTGAGTCAGTAAGGTGAGAGTTTGGGCTATTTTGGAGAAGTTCTCAATGAATTGTTGATAGTACCCGGCAAGTCCTAAGAATTGTTGTACTTCGGTCGGCATTGAGGGTGCTTTCCGGCACTTGATTTTAGACTGATCTACATGAATTCCTTGACTATCAATCACGTGTCCAAGGAATAGAACAGTTTGCATCCAGAACTCACACTTGGAGAATTTTGCGAATAACTCCTCTTGTTTGAGTAGTTCTAGAATGGTTTTCAGATGTTGCACATGTTCCTGCTCGTTGCGCGAATAGATGAGGATGTCATCGATGAAGACAATGACAAACTTGTTGAGATATGGTTTGCACACTCGATTCTTAAGATCCATGAATACAGCCAGTACATTGGTTAGACTAAATTGCATCACTTGTAATTCGTAGTGCCCATAGCGAGTTCGGAATGCAGTTTTCGGGATATCTTCATCGCGAACTCGTAAATGATGATAACCTGACCGAAGATCAATCTTTGAATAAAAACTTGACCCCTGAATTTGATTGAACAGTTCATCGATGTGTGGAAGTGGATAATGGTTCTTTACTGTTAACTTGTTCAGCTCACGATAATTGATGCACATGCGGAAAGAACCCTCCTTCTTTTTTACAAACTATACCGGAGCTCCCCAAGGTGAATGTCGCAGCCCCAGCGGTCGGTCGGGTTTTACTCCGGTCTTTGAACCATCCGACAAGGGCCACGGCAATGCGTTTAATATTTATAATGCAGGGTATCCTAAGTTTTAATACACTTAAAGACCTAAAGGGCAGTAAGCGGTACGTATGACTCAGGTGTCGTTCTTCAAACTACAACGGGCATGGGATTCTAGGAGGATTAACTATCTTTTGTAATTTAGCTGGGATTTTTTTAAAACTTTTGATAGGTTGGTTTGGTTTTCTAATCTAATTACTAAAATTAAAAACTAAATTAAAGGAGGGTTTGTACGGAGAACGCCGAGAAATCAAGATAAGGAATATGTTTGCTGTGATTTTGGTAATGTTTTTTGGTTGGATAGTTATGAGGGATATGGCTACTAGGTATGATGACTAATCCGGTGAGGTCAGAGAAGCTTAATTGGTAATAAAATATTATGCCAATGACTTCTACTCGGTGCTATACCGGATACTCGGGCGTTTTACAGCTTTTCCGTTATGCCAATTAGGGTTCCAGATTACTCACTAGACATTCCTATATTTCTCAATGAGCTATAACTACGATCCTATTATATAGCTAACGTAGAGTTGTCCGCAATCAGATACACGATATGTCACATGGATAGCAGTTATATAGTATCCGGTACACCGTAAGTTCTCCCAAATGCACAGACCAATTCAACCGACAACTATCCTCTAATCTAGGTCCCCATTTACAGACATCCACAGGATTGTGCCCTAGAGGATCATTATTTCCACAACGGATTGTGCCCACGACTTTCATAGCTTCCACGTTCCGTACTGCACACATTAGTGATGTTTCCAGCGCTATACAAATGAAAACCGTATAACGTTACCTCCGTTGTTTCCTAATGGTGATATCCCAATTGTATCATAACTATCCTAACATTGCATACATCATAGCAAACATTGATTTGTCTAGCCTAGCATAATTCTAGCATTCATTCCTAAGCATGCATAATAAGATAACATGATTATAAGAATAAATACGAGAGATTGTATTAAACGTGAATAAGAGAGTAGTACAGACAAATATTCACAAATTTGAAGTCTCGGAGTAACTCCGTACACAAGCTACTAAGAGCTTCTACAACTAACCTACTAATTCTCCTCTAACTCCTAAGAGTACTGCTAGAGAGGGAATGCTAAACTATTCTAGAGAGAAATTTAGAGAGAGAAAGAAATGAGATGAGAGGTGTGTGGAATGGTGGAAATGAAGACACTATTTATAGGAGAAGGGAGGTAGCCATGGTACAAGTCCTTAAGCACCAAATACAAGCATCAAAGCAGTATATGGGGTAAGCGGACCAGGGGGGGTCAAACGGCACCCAAGAAGAGGAAACCCCCCCGAATACGGTACCCTAATGGACGTATACGGAACCTAGGGTACCGTATATGGTACCTAGGTGGGGGGGAGGGGGGCTTGGTGCTCCATTTGCTGTATACTGAGCCCCCGGTTGCTTGGTTTGTCCGTATCTTCTTCGTTCAGGCTCCGTTTTGCTTGATTCTTGCGCCGTTGTATTTCCGTTACGCTTCTAATGACACTAAGTTTGCCAAATTTGGAGGTGGTTGACTTTTGCATGTTCCGTATGATGATCGGCGAGCTCTTGAACTACATATCTTCTCCGCCCTTCGTCCGTTTCTTCTAATTCTTTCACCTTCGGTCTTGTATTTTCCTATAGAATTATAAAATGTGAATTAAGATTTGATTCTATAATAAAATTAGGAGCGAAGTATTTAAGGTGATTATTTTTCCTCGGTATGTGTGTTATTTGGACGTTTTTCACTGAATTTTGCAGCATTTTCTATATTTAGACTACCTTGGTGATTTTTAGTGAATAATGATGTTTTTGAAATGTTTTCACCAAAGAATAGTCCAAAAAGTGTGGAAATAAGTACTGAAAAACATGACTTTTTGGGTCACATCAAATATCCCACACTTAGACGTTGCTTGTCCTCAAGCAACACTCATCGATATTCCCTTTGAAAACATTAAACAAGTTTTAAGGAGAGTTATGACATCCCTGTTAGTTACCGTTTCCTCATATGAGTAGATAGTTTCAGAAAATGAGGAAAAATAAGATGATCCTTTCGGAAACAAGAAGCGATTTTCATAGGCATACTTCCAACTCTCGGGATGTGGAGTACACATGACCAGGAGATCTCACATAAGGTGGTCACTCAATTCACTTAATAGTGTATCGGGTTTCCTATCAATCTAAATCAAACGAAATCGCTCATAAAGCCAGTCATGCAGTACTCATCGTCATAGGCTTGATCGAGAATCGGATCTCCACCACTTAGGTGTGAACGACGCTAATTATCCCAAGACATTCAGGGGTTGTAATGTTTTGTGAGGGTTAAAGGTATGGATAAGGAAATTTTTGGGTTTGTAAGGGTGTTGTTTATCTTAGGCTTTCCAAGAATCATGAAAAACTTATTTGTAGAACGGATGAAGTAGCTACTCGTCTTCTATCGGATCTCACTTTGAATGGTTGATACTTTGAAGCACTTTTAGCTTTATTTTCTTTTCTTTTTCTTTTCTTTCTTTTTCTGCTTTTTATTTTCATTTCTTTTTCAGAAATTCTTTGTAAGAGAACTTCCGAGGATATTTTCTTTTCTTCGAGTCCTTCAGAAATCCTTTCTTTTATCTTGATCAATTTGAGTCTTTCTTTCAGGTGCTAATTTTCCCGCACCGTTGTTCTCTTGCTTCTCTTGGGTGCTAATTTTCCCGCACCTTTAAGAGAGGTTTGATTCTTTTTGGAGAACACGAACGAGTAGGATAATCGAGTTGGATATTCCTCAAGGTGTTTTTCATAATTTCAGAAATTCTAAGATAAGGTTTTGGGAATTTGGGAAAGTGGTTTGTGTTTGAGGGTTTTGAAGAAATGAAAGGTTTAGGCTCAACAGGGTTTTCTAGGCGGATCATTGATACTAAAAATGAGCATCGGAAGGGTTTTGGGCTTGAAAGAGAAGGCTAAAAGGGGGTTCAAATCCTAATGAGTGTCAAGGTCATTTAATTGCGCCTATACCGCGTATGGTACACACCAATGTGGTCTCGAAGCGTATGTCAAGAGCAAGTTCTAATTTAGAGATACATGCATCAGCACACACAAGAAATGAACAATGTAGCATTAAAAATGAATGCTTTTAAGGCTCAAAACCTCACTGCAAATATGGGTTGTATGTGCCTAGTCATGCGATGCCCCTCTTAGATTATCGTTCCTTTCTTAGGAAATTTCTACCTTAATTTCCTTAAGTTTTTGAAATATTTTCCTCATATTTTGAAAATGGTTTCTTTCAGGCATACCAAAAACTCAAAAATTAGAGTTAATTGCAAGATTTAGCTCATATTTTAAATTTTATTGAAAAATATTTTTGAAAAATTTGAAAAATTTTTAGAACATTTTCTGAGATATACTATGTAGACATAGAAATCGTTTATCCAAGGTATTCCATACCTACCATCCCATACTTAGAGGAACATTGTCCCTAATGTTCTCTTGAGTTGAGATTTTACGACTAAAATCCCACACTTAGAGTTTGAACATATAAGAAAATGTTTCCTAAGTGTTGAATTGGGCTGGAATTCCACACTTAGTGATAAGTTAGGATGTAGCACAGATTATAACACATAAACTTTAGAAAACTTAGAATTGTCAAAAACGGAGAAAGGTTTAAAGTACTCCCCATTCTGTTTACTAGACAGGACCAAATTAGTGTAGAAATGGTGCATGTGATTTGCTGGATTGAGGATCAGTCTCGTGTAAGATCATCCATTCCACAAAAAGCTAAGTTCTGCAATAAACATCAACACAACGTCATATCTCGAAAATAACAAAGAGTTATAAAATCTAAGTACTAAAATAAGATAAATAAAATAAACTAAAAGTCATCAAGTAGATCATCGCTGTCAGGATCAAAGCTAGCGATAGCAGCAGCAAGGGATGAGGAGGGTGATGGTGGAAGATCATCCATCATGTCTCTCCTCTGCTCCATAGTACCAGCAGAAACAGGAGTGGGAGGTGGGCTAGGAACATCTAGCATGGCCATCAACTGCTCAGTAAGTGAAGGCTCTGCTGATGAACTCCCTGATGACATAGCAGGCTCAACAGCATCAGGCAGAGCAGTGGAAGGTCCAGCAGAAGGGAAGAATGATAGTCAGAAGGTCTCGGCAGTCCTACATGCACAGAGAGGGTGGACATGATGTCATGCTGAAGGTGGAGCATTCGAAAGAAGGCACAGGCTGCCACCGGATCAGCAAGTGTAAGCCCATACTCAAGAGTAGGTATGGGGGCTGACTAGTGAGCAGGTGATGGGGGTCTCTCAGCGGATGGCCCCTCATGAGTGACATCAGTAATGTCCTCCTCAGGAATAGTTGGCATGGTCATGCATGCTCTACGTCCTCGTATGTGATCTCTACAACGTCTCGGTGGTCTCTCAGCTATGATCTCTCTTGTGTCACTAGAGCTATCCACCCTGAAATAAACAAAAATAAACAGGTAATGCATAAAATGACGAATACAAACGCACATAGATATGATGACAGTGCAAAGATGTTTCATAAAGATTTCTGTTTTCAGAATTCTGGCATTTGCATCTTTGAGAATTATCTATGATTTTGTAGAAATTGAAGTTTGTAGTCAGATAAGTAGCAAATCCTGAAATTTTTGTCAGAGGTAATCATACTTAAAAAATAAACTAAGAAGAAAATTTTTAACAGAAAAGTAAAGATAAGCTTGGGGTGCCTCCCAAGAGCGCTTGTTTTACGAGTCTCTAACTTGACTCTTTGTACCTTTCTTGAAGACTCATGGAGGTTCAAAGATGAAGACGTCTTCCCTAATGGGAAAGTCTTCAACATAATGCTTTAAACGATGACCAATAACCTTAAAATTACCTTATGGGGCCTCGAGTTCGATTGCACCATAAGGAAATACCTTTGAGATCATGAATGGTCCGCTCCACTTGTTTTTGAATTTATCGGAGAATTTCTTGAATCGCGAATTGAAGAGAAGTACCTTGTCTCCTTGTTTGAACCTAGAAGGCTTCAGTTTAGCATCGTGAACCCTTTTAGTTCTTTCTTTGAAGCTCAGCGAACTGTTGTACGCCTGGTCCCTTAGCTCTGCTAACTCATTCAATTGCATTTTCCGTTGTTCTCCAGCCGCTAAAATTTCCAAGTTGCAATGTTTTAAAGCCCAATACGCCCGATATTCCAACTCAATCAGAAGGTGACACGCCTTGCCGTAGACTAGCCGATACGGTATGGTTGCTAATGGTGTTTTGTAGGCAGTTCTGAATGCCCACAACGCATCGTCCAATTTTTCGGCCCACCTATGCCCGTGATTCCCGAAAGTCCGTTCCAGTATCCTTTTCAAAGCCTGATTTGTTGCTTCAGCTTGCCCATTTGTTTGTGGATGGTAAGCCATCGAAGTTTTGTGAGTGACACCATACTGCTGCAGTACCCGCATGAATTGAATATTGCAGAAATGCATGCCATGGTCACTATTTATAGCTCTAGGAGTTCTAAATCGACTAAAAAGCTTATTAAGGAACTGGGTTACTACTTTTGTATCATTGGTCGGAAAAGTTTGAGCTTCGGTCCACCTGGAGACGTAGTCAACTGCGACTAAGATGTACTCTTTGCCGTTAGATTAGGGAATGGTCCCATAAAATCTAATTGTAACACCCGCCAAATTAGGACTTTTGATTTGTGCTTAACTACTTGTACTTTCATGTATTTAGTTTTGTATTAATCTAAGTATATGAGGCTTTCGTGAAAATTACTTACACGCATACGCGATTCATCTAAATCATACACTTCCCAAATGGACGAGATCCTATACAATTTAGATTGGACGTTGGTGACAAAAACTTTTAAATAATTTGGAATTAACCAAACAAACAATATTAGCTTTAATAGATTGTGGGAATATATTACACATATCTAGTATCGTTTAAAACACTCCGAACGCGACGAGAGCACCCGAAACGCGCCTAGCAACATAAAATAATTCAAGATTATAATTTTATAACTCATCATTAAGAATTTGGATAAAAATACTTCGGCTAAAAATATTTCAGTTACACTTTAACATATAACGCGAAACAACGTTTAAACAACTACAGAATTCAACCGACAACGACTCGTGATATAAAATTTGGTAACACAAACCCGCGAGCCGGAGACCCGAGTTGGGTCGGCTCAGACCCGCGAACCCAGCCCCCAACCGACCCATGACCCATCCCTTTAAACCCCATTCTTTCACCACTTCCACCTCATTTACACCAAAACACACACTTACACCTATTTTCTCTCATCTCTCTCCCCACTAAATCTCTATATCTCCCTTTAAAAACTGAGATAACAAGAACATCATCATCAAAATCGTTCATCATCATCAAGACACAAGCAAGGGGATCATCATCATCATCATCATCATCATCACCTCCTTTGATTTTTGATTTGTTGGTAAGAGGCTTTAAAAACTCTTTTAAATTACTTAGGAAGCTTTTATTTACATGCTAGAACGTTTACTCAACAAAGATTTACCCAAAAATCGACTTGAAAATGCATTTTCATAGATAAGTGTTCGAACAGCTCGTTCTGCGAACCGAACCCACCTACGAGTCGACCTGCGAGTTGACCTGCGAGTCGACCTGCGAACCGAACCTTGTGTTGCGAACTGAATTCAGTTCGCAGCCTACTGCCTTGCGAGCCGAACTCGGCTCACCTCGCGAACTCAATTCGCACCACTATTTCAGTCCATAACCCGACCTGACCAATTTTCCGAATTTAAATCCCAGATACGATTTTAATAAAACGATACACATAATAATAACACTCTCGGATTATTTTTACAAACCGTCACCAACGGGCCATACTTGTTTTCAAAATACAAACGATTTACTAAACAAACACTTGGACACGTCCTAGTTGAGTGGACAACTAGCATGGGTGGTGATCTTTTAAGACACCAACTCGTTTACTTGTTACTTACAACCTTGTGCGTTTCGGATGCCTGAAGGTTGCAGGGTTCTGAGAATCGATACACGGACTTACAACCGCTATACTTGGTTGATTTCACATACGTATTTATTGGACTCAGGTGAGTCTCATAGCCCCACTTTTACTGTTTTACTTACGGGGTGAGATACATTGCTTATTTTCTTGAACACAAGTATGAACTAATCATTTTACTGTACGGGATTGCATGAGTTAATTACTTTTACGGAAGTCTCTCCATCATATATCATTAGTTATGTACTTAATCGCGAACACTAGTTAATGGATCCATTAGGGAAATGACCCTCCCCGCCCGGGGTAGTAGCGCTACCACGAACCGTTCTGTATAAACATATTCGATCAAAAGGATCTAAACATGAGGCAACGTCGTTGGGTCGAGTTACTTAGTGACTACGACTACGAAATCAAATACCATCCAGGCAAGGCGAACGTAGTTGCCGATGCCTTGAGCCGAAAAGAACGAGTGAAACCCCTTCGGGTCCGAGCCCTCAGTATACCATCCGTAACGATCTCGTCACCCAGGTTCTTGCCGCTTAACTCGAAGCACTCAAACCTGAAAACGTCATCGATGAAGCCCTGCGAGGCATGGATAAACAATTTGAAATCAAATCTGATGGAACTCGGTACTTCTCTAACCGGGTATGGGTACCCAAATTCGGAAACTTACGAGATTTGGTGATGACTGAAGCTCACAAATCTCGATATTCTATATATCCTGGTTCTGAAAAGATGTATCACGACATCAAAGGATTGTATTGGTGGCCTAACATGAAAGCTGATATCGCCGTGTACGTCAGTAAATGCCTAACTTGTTCCAAGGTCAAGGTCGAACACCAAAGACCCTCAGGATTGCTCCAACAACCTGAAATCCCTCAATGGAAATGGGAGCAACTTTCCATGGACTTTATTACCAAACTACCGAAAACTTCAAGCGGTTGCGATACCATTTGGGTGATTGTAGATCGTCTCACGAAATCTGCCAATTTCCTAGCCATCAAGGAAACTGACAAGATGGAGCGTTTGGCTCGGATCTACATCAAAGAAATTGTTTCACGACACGGTGTACCTATCTCGATCATCTCGGATAGGGACATTCGTTTTACTTCTAACTTTTGGCAATCACTACAAAAATCTCTCGGTACTCGTTTGGATATGAGTACTGCATATCATTCGCAAACTGACGGCCAAAGCGAACGAACTATTCAAACACTGGAGGACATGCTACGCGCCTGCGTAGTTGACTTCAGTAAAAACTGGGAAGATCACTTGCCTTTGTGCGAATTCTCTTACAACAACAGTTACCATACTAGCATCAAGGCCGCACCTTTCGAGGCACTCTACGGACGTAAGTGCCGATCACCTATCTGCTGGACTGAGGTGGGGGATACCCAACTCACTGGTCCAGAAATCATTCACGAAACCACCGAGAAAATCGTTAGTATCCAAAACCAGCTGAAGGCCGCGCGTGATCGTCAGAAAAGTTACGCTGACGTGAGACGCAAACACCTTGAGTTCCAGGTTGGGGACAAGGTACTTCTTAAGGTGGCACCATGGAAAGGTGTTATTCGATTCGGAAAATGAGGAAAACATATAACGCGAAACAACGTTTAAACAACTACAGAATTCAACCGACAACGACTCGTGATATAAAATTTGGTAACACAAACCCACGAGCCGGAGACCCGAGTTGGGTCGGCTCAGACCCGTGAACCCAGCCCCCAACCGACCCATGACCCATCCCTTTAAACCCCATTCTTTCACCACTTCCACCTCATTTACACCAAAACACACACTTACACCTATTTTCTCTCATCTCTCTCCCTACTAAATCTCTATATCTCACTTTAAAAACTGAGATAACAAGAACATCATCATCAAAATCGTTCATCATCATCAAGACACAAGCAAGGGGATCATCATCATCATCATCATCATCATCACCTCCTTTGATTTTCGATTTGTTGGTAAGAAGCTTTAAAAACTCTTTTAAATTACTTAGGAAGCTTTTTTTTTCATGCTAGAACGTTTACTCAACAAAGAATTGCCCAAAAATCGACTTGAAAATGCATTTTTATAGATAAGTGTTCGAACAGCTCGTTCTATGAACCGAACCCACCTGCGAGTTGACCTGCGAGTTGACCTGCGAGTTGACCTGCGAGTTGACCTGCGTGTTGACCTGCGTGTTGACCTGCGAGTTGACTTGCAAGTTGACTTGCGAGTTGACCTGCGAGTTGACCTGCGAGTCGACCTGCGAACCGAACCTTGTGTTGCGAACTGAATTCAGTTCGCAGCCTACTGCCTTGCGAGCCGAACTCGGCTCGCCTCGCGAACTCAATTCGCACCACTATTTGAGTCCATAACCCGACCTGACCAATTTTCCGAATTTAAATCCCAGATACGATTTTAATAAAACGATACACATAATAATAACACTCTCGGATTATTTTTACAAACCGTCACCAACGGGCCATACTTGTTTTCAAAATACAAATGGTTTACTAAACAAACACTTGGACACGTCCTAGTTGAGTGGACAACTAGCATGGGTGGTGATCTTTTAAGACACCAACTCGTTTACTTGTTACTTACAACCTTGTGCGTTTCGGACGCCTGAAGGTTGCAGGGTTCTGAGAATCGATACACGGACTTACAACCGCTATACTTGGTTGATTTCACATACGTATTTACTGGACTCAGGTGAGTCTCATAGCCCCACTTTTACTGTTTTACTTACGGGGTGAGATACATTGCTTATTTTCTTGAACACAAGTATGAACTAATCATTTTACTGTACGGGATTGCATGAGTTAATTACTTTTACGGAAGTCTCTCCATCATATATCGTTAGTTATGTACTTAAGCGGGAACACTAGTTAATGGATCCATTAGGGAAATGACCCTCCCCGCCCGGGGTAGTAGCGCTACCACGAACCGTTCTGTATAAACGGGCGACTATCATTCGTTACTTATGCTTGCTCAATTTAGAGCATGTCACGGGAGCAAATTATTAATTACGGGTTAAGCTTCGATTATGAGCCTCATGGCAATGGTATAACTTATTTACTTTACAATTGCAGGATTACAAATACCTGATTTACGCCTGTGGGCTTTACTGATGAAATCTTGTGTTCAAATACTTACATTATTTACAAACCTGTGAGATTCACCAACATTCATGTTGACCCTTTTTAGCTTTGTATCTCAGGTACACAGACGGAGTAGGATTCCCTCAGGATAATAGCTAGAGTCACATGATTTCTACCTTGCATTTAACGGAGATTCTTAGCATTATCTTTTGTATTTATTATGATTATGTAATAGAATCTCCCGCCTTATACGCGGACTCTAGGGAACTTCGTTTTGTAACCAGAAATGATATGTTTCAAACATTTTATGTATGGAAATGTAACTATTTACAAACGTTGCATATAGATGTCGTTTGCTTTACTTTTGTGCTGTGATATTTGATTAGTAGCACCCCAAAGCTTGCTTCCGCTAAACAGTGATTTTGGGGGTGTTACACTAATCCCCGGATATCAAACATCTCTATGGCCTGGATATTAGTAAGGGGCATTTCGTTTCGGGCTGAGATATTACCTTGCCTTTGGCAGATATCACAGCGTCTTACCAGGTCGCAAGGGTCTCGGAATATGGTTAGCCAATAAAAGACGGCATTGTAAACCTTTCGTGCAGTCATTTTGTTGCCATGGTGTCCTCCAGTAGGTCCGTGGTGGCTCTGGTGTAGAATTTGTTCTGCCTCCTTCCCATTGATACATCTTCGAATAAGTTGATCGGGACAAACCTTAAAGAGGTAAGGATCGTTCCAATAATAGTTTTTGACATCGCGGAAGAATTTTCATTTTTGAGAAGTTGGCATTCCTTTTGGTATGATGTTTCCTACCAGATAATTGGCGAAGTCGGCATACCAAGGGTTGTGTGTGAACTGTGATCCTTGTTGGTGGTCTCCTGTAGTCATGAGTTGTTCTTCGGGGAACTGATCTTGTATATCTTTTTCGTGCAACTTATCCATTGCTGGATTTTCCAATCAACTGAGATGATCGTCCGCGACGTTTTCTGCTCCTTGCTTATCTTTAATCTCAATATCAAATTCTTGTAGGAGTAGAATCCATGGTAGAAGGCGTGGTTTAGCATCTTGCTTCTTGAAAAGGTATTTCAAAGCAGAGTGATCAGTGTAGACAATATTTTTGGACAAGATTAGATAGGAATGAAATTTATCAAAAGCAAATACTACCGCAAGAAGCTCCTTTTCTGTAGTAGTGTAGTTCTCTTGAGCATCTGTGAGCATTTTGCTGGCGTAGTATATTAGATGAAAGTGTTTCTCCTTCCGCTGTCCCAATACAGCTCCAACGGCGAAATCACTAGCGTCGCACATGATTTCAAATCGGGGGCAACCACGATCGGTGCATATACAAGCTGATCGTTCAGGTAGTTAAAAGCTTTGAGACATTCATCTGTAAAGTCAAACAGAGTGTCTTTTTCGAGAAGATGAGTCATAGGTCGAGAGATCTTAGAGAAATCCTTAATAAATCGACGGTAGAATTCGGCGTGACCTAGAAAACTTCGGATGGCTTTCACAGAAGTAGGGGTGGAAGTTTTGAGATCGTTTCAACTTTTTCTTTGTCAACTTCAATTCCAGACATTGAAATGCGGTGTCCAAGAACTATGCCTTCTTTCACCATGAAATGACATTTCTCACAATTCAGAACTAGGTTTGATTCTTCACATCGAGCAAGCATCCTATCCAAGTTAGAAAGACAAGTGGTGAAAGTATCCCCAAAAACTGAGAAATCGTCCATGAACACTTCCATGCATTGTTCAATCAAGTCGTGGAAGATTGCTACCATGCATCTTTGAAAAGTCACAGGTGCATTACGTAAACCAAAAGGCATACGTCGGTAAGCAAATGTTCCATAGGGATAAGTGAACGTCGTCTTTTCTTGGTCCTTCGGATCGAGAGGTATCTGAAAATAGCCTGAGAAGCTATCAAGGAAGCAGTAGAATTCATTCCCTGATAGTCTTTCGAGCATCTGATCGATGAATGGTAGAGGGAAATGATCTTAGAGTATAGCTTCATTCAGTTTCTGATAGTCGATACACACCCTCCAACCATTGACGGTTCGTGTTGGAATCAATTCATTTTTTTTGTTAGCGATGACCGTCATGCCTCCTTTCTTCGGGATGACTTGAACTGGGCTAACCCATGGGGAATCATAGATAGGGTAAATCAGACCAGCATCCATAAGTTTGATAACCTCCTTTTTAACCACGTCTTGAATCTTCGGGTTGACTCTCATTTGCCTTTGAACTGATGGTCTGAAGTCGTTTTCCATTAAGATTTTGTGCGTGCAGTAGTTTGGACTAATCCCTTGTATGTCAGAGATCTTCCAAGCAATCGCCTTTTTGTGTGACTTTAGAACCTGTACTAGCCTTGCTTTCTCTTCGGGCTTTAATTCTTTAGACATGATAACTGGTAAGTGCGAAGTGCCTTCAAGAAAAGAATATTCAAGGTGTGGGGGAAGTTCCTTTAGTTCCAATTCGGGTGGTTCTTCAGTAGAGGGTTTCATCCTAGCAATCTCGTCTCTTTTAAGCTCATGATATGTTGTTTGATAGTCTGACTCCATTACAGGTGATTCCGGAATATCGACTGATGTTATCTCAATCCATTCTGTATTGTTAGACAGCTCATCTTTTCTCAGCTCATATTTTACTCGGGAAGATTGAGAGATTGCATTTTCTTCAGTGATTATTTCTTTTCCTTCGTCGGTTGTTGCAAATCTCTATAATTGAGCTGATGAAGACTCGCTGATGGTGATTTCTGGATTAAGATTTTCACAACCTTCAGATAGTTGCAAGGCAGGTAGTTTAAGCATTGACTCCATGTCTTCAAGAGTCTTCAGAATTTCTTCCCTTGAGAGAGACGAATGATTCACTTCAGAAGTCGGGTTTAGGTGTAGGTTTTTGAACTGGGCATTTCTACTAAAGCATCTAATAATCTAACGTTTAGGTGTAGGCTTTTGAACATTTCTAGATATTTTCCAAACTGAGCTTCTTGTTTCTCTTTCTTAAGCCTACCAGGGAAGGTTATTCGAACAGGTTTAGAGACTTCTGGGGCTTTAGAAGGTTCTGGCTTAGGAGAAGCGACAGGGGTGTCAACTTGTACCGAGTCAGTAGAAGTAGAAGGTTCATTCGAAGGAATATCTATGGTTTTCTCATACTTAGTCTCTTTTCCTCCTCTAGTGACTACAAGAATGTCATCATACTCGTAGGATGAGTGATAGACAGAATTGTAAATCGCTTCCTCCCTTTGCTTCTCCTCAACTTTTAAAAACAACCTTTTAACATTATCCTCCATGTTTTTAATTAAATCTTTTGAAATCCTGAGCAAATAGTCATTTTGTTTTTGAAAATCAAGAATTCGTTTGTTTGTATTATTTTGCTCAACCATGAAGTTATTGAAAATCGTATTGTTTAAATGAGAAGTCAATTGGGTAGGAGTAGAGAGAACTAAAGATTGAGATGAAGGTAGTGTGGTTAACCGCAGAACGACTGGTTTAGAATGAAAGGATTGGTCAGGGTTTCTACCAGTGGTATCAAGAATTTCTTCGTTGGCCCGTATGTTTGGGAAGAACTTTGGGGGTCTCTTCTTTTGCATTGGTTTAGAAGATTCTTGCAAGTCCTTGACAACTTTGGAGATGGATTCGAGTTGAGTTTTCAAGGTGTCCAAGGCTTGATCTGAAGTACTCCATTTTTTTGAAGTGGATTCATCTGGCTCCAAATCATGATGGTGCATCGTTATCGTCTCAATCAATTTCCATGCTTCGTTTGAAGTATGTTGCATGAAGTTTCCGGATGAAGCAGCATCGAGGCTTTGTTGGTGCTGATGATTTAAGCTATTGTAGAACGTGCATACCAGATTCGTTTCAGCCAACTGATGATTTTGACATCCTCCGATAAGATTCTTAAATAGTTCACAAGCCTTGCTTAATGATTCGTTAGTTTCATGACGGAAGTTAGCAATGTCGGCTTTAAGCTTGGTTTGCATGGAAGGAGGGAAGTACTTAGATAGAAACTTAGTAGCCATCTCCTCCCATGTATGAATCGAATTGGGTTCGAAATCATAAAACCAGGTTAAGGCTCGAGAGGATAGAGATTAAGGAAACATATGGAGTCGAAGAAGGTCTCTATTGGTTCCTATTAGTTCGAAAGAGTAGGTAAGGTTAATGAATTTATTGAGATGGGCGTTTGGATTTGCAACCGAAAGACCATGAAACTGACACTCAGATTTAATCATTTTTATGTAGTGAGGCTTAATTTCAAGGGTTTCATCGGTTGGTGCTACGAGCGTTCCTCCTCGTCCCTCTAGCAGTGGTTTGATTGATGAGGCGAGCGTGATACGGTTCGTCATAACTCGTAGGGTAGAAATTAGGGTTTCGGAAAGAAATTAGGGTTTTGGAAGGGAAATCTAATTTAACCTAATTAACCTAAGGATAAAGCAGATAACTTCCGGATGATATTGATCTTCCGAAAGGATCGCTAAATAACTAAGATAATTAAATTCCTAAAATCGGTCGTTGTAGTCCCCGACAGCGGCACCAAAAACCTTGTCACGACCCAGCGGTCGGTAGGCTTTTACTCCGATTGTTGAACCGTCCGGCAAGGGCCACGGCAATGCGTTTAATATTTATAATGCAGGGTATCCTAAGTTCACTTAAAGACCTAAAGGGCAGTAAGCGGTACGTATGACTCAGGTGTCGTTCTTCAAACTACAACGGGCATGGGATTCTAGGAGGATTAACTATCTTTTGTAATTTAGCTGGGATTTTTTTAAAACTTTTGATAGGTTGGTTTGGTTTTCTAATCTAATTACTAAAATTAAAAACTAAATTAAAGGAGGAGTTTGTACGGAGAACGCCGAGAAATCAAGATAAGGAATATGTTTGCTGTGATTTTGGCAATGTTATTTGGTTGGATAGTTATGAGGGATATGGCTACTAGGTATGATGACTAATCCGGTGAGGTCAGAGAAGCTTAATTGGTAGTAAAGTATTATGCCTACGACTTTTACTCGGTGCTATAGCGGATACTGGGGCATTTTACAGCTTTTCCGTTATGCCAATTAGGGTTCTAGATTACTCACTAGACATTCCTATATTTCTCAATGAGCTATAACTACGATCCTATTATATAGCTAACGTAGAGTTGTCCGCAATCAGATACACAATATGTCACATGGATAGTAGTTATAGAGTATCCAGTACACCGGAACTTCTCCCAAATGCACAGACCAATTCAACCGAAAACTATCCTCTAATCCAGGTCCCCATTTATAGACATCCAGAGGACGTTAGTATCATGGCATGAATTTTTCATTGAACAATAACATGAACAGGGTTTAACCCGCGGAACCGGTTGGGATAATCTGTCTAGCGGTCAGCTGAATTGTTCATCATTAATCCTACAATCATCACAACTATTTCATGCACGTTAACTTACCTGTATTATGTTTATCATGTTTATGAAAATCTAATTAGCAGGGCAGTGATAGTGGTTATGTATGTCTAACATGCAGTACCTAAGTAACAATCAAACAAGAACAGGCAATAGGACGAAACACTAGCAGCACAGCAACTGACCTGATAATCAAATCATGGGTATCCCAGAAGTTGTCCCAAAGATACACAACAAACAAGTATGAACCTAATATATCTCTAATCCTATGCTTCGTTTCCCTCGGATATGTCTCAATCAAGGGAACAACGACTATGTTGAGTTCACATCATACACAGAATAGTTGGCAATCCTACTTCTAGCAATGGGCCCAATTCTAGGGAGGAGGATACAAACCACAGCATAAGTTGGACAGATAAATGGGCAGAGGTTCAACCTATAAGTTCACAAACAGTTTAAACTCATACAGACAGAATAACCGCATGTTACAATTGGGATCATTATTTCCACAATGGATTGTGCCCACGACTTTCATATCTTCCACGTTCCGTACTCCGCACATTAGTGATGTTTCCGGTGCTATACAAATGAAAGTCGTATAACGTGACCTCCGTTGTTTCGTAATGGTGATATCCCAATTGTTTCATAATTATCCTAACATTGCATACATCACAGCAAACATTGATTTGTCTAGCCTAGCATAGTTCAAGCATTCATTCCTAAGCATGCATAATAAGATAACATGATTATAAGAATAAATACGAGAGATTGTATTAAACCTGAATAAGAGAGTAATACAGACAAATCTTCACAATTCTGAAGTCTCAGAGTAACTCCGTACACAAGCTACTAAGAGCTTCTACAACTAACCTACTAATTCTCCTCTAACTCCTAAGAGTAGTGCTAGAGAGAGAATGCTAAACTATTCTAGAGATAAATTTAGAGAGAGAAAGAAATGAGATGAGAGGTGTGTGGAATGGTGGAAATGAAGACACTATTTATAGGAGAAGGGAGGTAGCCATGGTATAAGTCCTTAAGCACCAAATACAAGCATCAAAGCAGCATACGGGGCAAGCGGACCAAGGGGGGTTCAAACGGCACCTAACAAGAGGGAACCCCACCCACCCTCCTACCCCCCCCCATATACGGCACCTAGGGTACCGTATACGGTACCTAGGTGAGGGGAGGGGGGGTTGGTTCTTCAATTTCAGTATACTGAGCCCCCGGTTGCTTGGTTTGTCTGTATTCGTTCGGGCTCCGTTTTGCTTGATTCTTGCGCCGTTGGATTCATTTTTCCGTTACGCTTCTAATGACACTAAGTTCTCCAAATTTGGAGGTGGTTGAATTTTGCGTGTTCCGGATGACGATCGGCGAGCTCTTGAACTGCATATCTTCTCTGTCCTTCGTCCGTTTCTTCTTATTCTTTCACCTCAAGTCTTGTATTTTCCTATAGAATTATAAAATGTAAATTAAGATTAGATTCTATAAGAAAATTAGGAGCAGAGTATTTAAGGTGATTATTTTGCCTCAGTTTGCGTGTTATTTGGACATTTTTCACCGATTTTTGCAGCAACGTCTATATTTAGACTACCTTGGTGATTTTTAGTGAATAATGATGTTTTTGAAATGTTTTCACCAAAGAATAGTCCAAAAAGTGTGGAAATAAGTACATAAAAACATGACTTTTTGGGTCACATCAGTGAAGAACTTGGTCGAATGAATCCTTTGTCCATGAGTTCCTGTAACTGGGTGGACAACTCCTGAAGTTCAGATGGGGCTATTCGGTATGGTGCTCGTGCCATCAGTGATGCACCGTGCACGAGATCAATAGAAAATTCGAGTTATCTCGGCGGTGTAAGGCCAGGTCGGTCTTCGGGAAAGACTTCAGGGAAGTCTCTGACAATTGACACATCCTCAAGTACCTTCTCCTCTGACTTTTTCTCCACAACATGTGCGAGGATTGCCTGATAACCCTTTCTCAAGTACTTATGGGTTTTCATGCATGATATAATGTTCATCCTCGTCCCACCGGTCTCCCCTTGTATGATCAAAGTTCTACCAGCGGCGAGGGGAATGCGGATGACCTTTTCAAAACATATGATTTCAGCACGATGTTTGGACAACCAGACCATACCAACAATGATGTCAAAACTTCCGATCTCGATGGGTATAAGGTCAATGGGAAAGAGTTCGTTGGCGATGTTTAAAGTGCAATTAGGTATTACACTGTCGGTCTTAATGAGCTTACCATTAGGCAACGCAAGAATGTACTTAACATCTAATGCAACAGGGATGATGTCATGCAGTGGGTAAAATTCATTAGAAATAAAACTCTTATCAGCACCAGTATCAAATAGAACAGAGGCAATTAGGTTTTTGATGAGGAACATACTTGTGACCACATTCGGGTCTTGATGGGCATCCCCTGAGTTCAGAACAAAGGCTCTACCTTTTGCATTGTTGCCGATGTTCTTGTTCTTTAGCTTTGGGCAGTCATTCCTGTAGTGCCCCGTGTTGCCGCATTCATAGCAGGCCTTTGATTGATTGGAGTTATTATTGGCCTTGGGTGGTCGGCAGTCCTCGGAGGAATGTCTATACCTCTTGCAGTTGTTGCAAGGAGTACCACAAGGACCCTCATGATGACGGTTGCACTTGGAACAGTGAGGTTTGTTCCCATTGTAACCCTTCTTGTCCACAGACCCAGAACAGTTAGCCTTAACAGTCTTAGGCTTATTGGAGGTTGGTTGGCTGCTGGAGTTCCAAGAATATTTCCTCCTGTGGTTGTTCCCAAAAGATGAAATAGGGGTCTCACGGTGAACAACCTGAGCCATGAGCTCGTGGGCCATACGGATGACACTCTGAATGATTCCCGGTTTGGATGAGGTGACATGCCACTGAATATTCTCCGGGAGTCCACGAACATACCTTTAGATACGTTTACACTCTGGGTCTACCATAGATGGGCAGAGAAGAGCAAGCTGTTGAAAGCGGATAGTGTAACCGGTGATATCGGTTCCCTGAACAGTCAGATTCTAGATCTCATCTTCCAATCGCTAGAGTTCCTCATTGGGACAATACTCGTCCATCAACATTTTCTTCAGATCCTCCGAAGGGAGTTGATATGCAACATCGATGCCCACAGATATGCGGTAAATATATAACATCACAGTAAGATAATAGAAGTAGATTTTTGATTGATAATTTGAGTTCCAAAAAGTTACAAGCTTAGTTGTTTCACAAAAGATGTCGGGAATATTACATCCGGTCGAATGAGTTGTGGCAACATGGAAGTGAGATGGTCAACGGACTCTGCAAGCTTGCTAACCACCCTGAGTGCCTCTTCGGTTTCCCACAGGCGTGTTTCACATTCATTCAGCCTTGATTATAAAATGGAGATCTCGTTTCAGTTATTGATCACTTGATTGTGGACGATCTCCATGGTCTTAGCAGTTTCCTCAGTTGGTTATGGAGAATGTCCATGTTATCAACAGTTTCACATGGTCCTTGGACACTTGGTTGATACGTTCCATAGTTGTGAGTCTCCAGTTCTCACGAGTCTCCTGTAATTCCATGTCCATATCACGAAGTTGTTGCTCATGACGGTTTAGCCTAACAGCTAAAACTGGCACGGTGTAGTGTGCAGGTTCTCGAGTGTAGGGAGAGATTTCCATGTAGGGAGATTCCTCGGTTTCATTAGGTAGTTTTATTCCTTCCTCGTCTCACCATGTTATGAGTTTGTCAGGTAACCAATTCCATCGGCGGGCATAAACAAGTCGACAGGCTTGGTTGGTGTGGTATCATGAGTGGGATATGGGTTAGCTCGATATGAACCATTAGTCCTCCTTGCTACCGGCGATTTACGTGATCTAGGTAGAGAGTGTGATGAAGCAGGTGATGTTTCCATAGGTGTGTTTGCCATTTCTATGACAAAGCGTAAGAAAACTGAGGCCTATATATATACTACTTACAATATCGACTAGTGTGTCTAGCACAAACAAGTAATGGTCCCATCATACACAACCGTTTTAGATTTCACATCATCTTCATTTAATTATACATAGTTGATCAGGCTATGTTAAATTAAAGTCGTATGATGCAATCCCTGAACCAGTCATATGTAGTAAGGGAATACTGCCTAATGATCATAGTCTAGGCTCACTAAATGCAACCTAATTCAGTATAACCTTAGGCTCTGATACCATCTATCGCACCCCCAAAATCGGGTTGCGGAAGCGATCCGGGTCGTGGCGCAACTAATCAAATATCAATAGCACATAAGATAAAGTGAACGACTCTATATGCGTCATTTAAACTATTACATTAATAATATAAAAGTTTTACAATGTTATATTGTTTACAAAAGCTCGCAAGCTAAATGTTAGAGATTCTAAGGCATATCTAATTGTAAAAAATGTAGAAATGCATGTGAATCTCCTGATGTCTGAATGCAACTCGAGCTAGCTAGTCATGAGCAATCCTACTTCTGCTGTGTACCTAAGAATACATGCTAAAAGGTCAGCTAAAAGCTGGTGAGCTGACAGGTTTGTATGATGAAATATGAGTTATGTACCACAAGATTTAGTATGATGATTTGCAATTAAGCAAACAAGTAAAAGATTGTATATTACTACCATGAAGCCATAGTTTGAGCTTAATAGAGGGTGTCCGGATCACAATTAAGTGCCCAATCGGGGGTGCCTCCTACATGTGCCTAATCAACAAATGTATGAATGAATGATAATGCGTCCATTCGACCGCAGTCATGGTAACGCGACTAACCCGGATGAGGATTGTCAATCCTATATGGTACCATACACTAACACTCACGCTACAAAAGTATTACTAAACTATGTTGTGGAGGACATAAAATGGTTAGTGAAATAACTCATGCAGTATATAGCGAAGTTTTTGTACTTGCATTCACATGTAAAACAAAATGAGCATGTATTCCCACCCCGGGAGTAAAAAAAGTAAAATACGGGGCTATGAGACTCACCTGAGTCTGACGCATTTGCTAATAGCAAATAATGATGGTGCACAAAGTTATGATGTCCTCCAAGCAACTGTAACCTGTCGGGCGTCCTAAACGCGCAAGGTTATAATGATAAGTAGGTATCTCAAAAGATCACCTATGCTAGTTGTTCATTCAACTAATAATGTCCAAATGATTTGGTTTGTTTGTTTGTGTTTTGAAAACATGTACAGTCCATTGGTGATGTTTGTAATAAAAATTTAGAAATATTATTATTATGTGTTTCGTTGTATTGTATACTTATCGAAGTATATTGATTTCGTGTACGATTAACATCACATAAGGTTTGGTGATTGTAAGCGTTAGTCACTTAGTAAAATATTTATTTTCAAGGTTCTATGACTAGCGACATGATCAACGCCAATATGTACTAATTGTAGTACTAAGTTACCCTGGGTTTGATAGATTTCTAATGCATTTTATGTGAATAAGATACTCATTTCCTTCATATTTGCAATTAGGAGTTTAATCAGAACTTGGATCGAAAAGAAACAGAGAACGAGCTAATCGTGAAGAAAAGAAGCTAAGAGAATGAAGATAGACAAGATTGGATTGGGATAGGTGTATATGAAGCTTGAATCGGAAAGAGAACGAACGATGTGCTGAAAATTAAGAAAAGTGTAAAAGCTGAGTTTTCAGCTATGCGTTCGTATTTTAGCCATAACTTCCTCATACGAACTTCGATTGGGTTGATTCAAGTTGGAGAATTTAGCTAACAGGCGGCACTACAACTTTCATTTAGACTTCGAAGACTTTTTCATCCATCCGGGGATGGAAAATTCCATCCGGCAGATGGATTGAAATGTTGGGCTACAAAGTACGCGGGATGAATTTTTGGGGAAAACTCATCCATCCGGCAGATGGAAATTCCATCCGGCGGATGGATTGAGTCGGCAGAAAACCCTTAAAACCCTAATTTCCTCATTTTAACCCTAACTTTTAACACAAACCCAGTCGACTAAAGTGAGTTCCAGAGGTATTTTGATGGCATTTTGGAAGCACGAGAGGGTTTGGATTGATGCCAATCGATCCGAATACGCGTGGTTCACGATTCGGTTTGTATATCACTTTCCGATTTCAATTCGAACATCATCTATGTGTTTTGTTTGAATTCATGAATCTGATTTTGTATGATTGAGTCATGGATTAGACTTATTGTTAATTGTTTAGTTTAATAACATTGGATTATGATTATTTGATGGTTATAATTGTGTTTTGGATCAATTGTCTGATTGAAGATTGTTATGTTATCCATTGAACCTTGATTATTGTTGGTTGTTAGTTATTACTTAACGAGGTTAATAATGTCATTGAGATTGAGTTCCTTTTGATGTTATTGATTATTGATGATTATGAATCTAGGTTTATAGTCATTGCTAAATATATTGAGTTTGATAGGTTAAGAGAATAGTAACTAATGAATCTAAAATGAGCAACCTAGTAAGAGATTATTAGTAGGTATTGTTGAGTCATACCACGAGGATTAATCATAACAAGTCATGAACACTTACTGCACAATCTATGAAAAAGCACGCAATAGAGCAACATTCTTACGATGTCAGATCGATGTTTAATGTGGGACCCTAGATAGTAGATATTAATAACCAGAACCGGAGACTAATTGACATTTAACTTGGACTCTTTGATTAGTATCTAAGTTGTATAAAAGAAATCACAATCAAACGATCAAAACGCATGAACCGGATAATATGAATCTGAGTGTGAAGACTCTAAGCAATTACATGTCTATCTCTGATTGTTTATCTATTCCTCTTATCTTGTTTTATGTTGTTGGTTTGGTTAAATAGTTCATATTGAACATTCGTACGGAACTAAAACGTAACCCGTATTTTACTGTTTTATCTACAATTCCAATTTAACTGAATAACATTGTTCTTGTGTTCCTGTGTTTGACCTGGACTTACCATAGCTATACTATTCCGAGCGGGTATTCTTGCCTAGTTGTGTGATAGTAGTGATTGGTACATCCTGTACTTTATAAATAATAAAACTAGACACTTTCACATGTATCACGACACTAGGTTGAGTGTCTCTAGTTTGGCGACACTTGCTAAAATATGGCGACACTAGGATCAGTGTCACTATATGCGACATTCGATAAGGTAGCGACACAAGAGTTAAGGACTCTCTTCATGTTTTAATTCACTAAGGAACAAAAATCGTGGACAATAATATCATACATATATAGTATACTTCATTGTAACTTAAAAAAAATTATTTAATTACAAAATTTTATGTTTTAAAAGAAAGGTAATGAGATGTGATTCTTTTAGATCATGTCTTTTTTATATAGTAATAAAGAAATGAAATGATTCAACGAAAATGATTTTATAGAAAAATGACATGTATTAGTCTTTTATTTATGTAGTTAAAAAGTGAAATGATGTTTTTTAATTTATTTTAAATAATTGATATCAAGTAAGTAATGATTTTTTTGTTATTATTAACACATGTAAGCTTTATAGATGTTTAGGTGTCAATTTTTTAAAGTATAAAGTGCTTGTTATATAAGAATGAATGAAATTAAATGAAACAAAATATTTATAAAAGCTTTTGCAAAATATAATTTGGGGTATTGAATATGTTATTATAGATATTAAGAAATACATGTTTAATTAAGGTTCACAATAATTAATGATCTATAAGTAATCCTGCAAAAGTTATTTGTTCCTAAAAAATTAGAATACAACCATTAATTGTTTATGTAAGAATGTAAGTGTATTGATATTTATTTTTCTTAATTGTAATCAATCAAAACTAAAAAAAAAGTTATTAGTTAGGACACACGTCAGTAGATGAGATGTATATGTGTGAAAATTTAAGAGCATGTAGATCTTTTTATATTGTAATGACTAGTATGTGCATGGTTGTGCATATGCACAGCCCTCGGGTCCGTTATTCTTTTTTCAAATATTTTTGTATAACTTTTAATATTAATAGTGAATGAATCACCGATAATGTATATTCACTTGAACGAACCTAAATTATTAGATTAGATATTTACATGAACTTAATCCATGAACATATGCAATAAATGTAAGCATACATGTCATGCTCGTAGCGGTCGGTCGGATTTTACTCCGGTTGTTGGTCCGGCCACCGAGACACACGGAAGGGTAGTTTTAAATTTGTAATATTCGGGGGGAGCCTAATCCTCCGTACTACCTACTGATACTGATATGAATACCAGATATGAGTATTCGGTAAGGATGGTCCAGGGTCGTTCCTCACGACGACATAATGGAAACAGAGCTAGTTCTGATAAGTCGGTAATTAAGCTAGGCTTTTGATAAGTTGGAAGGGTTTTGTTTTGGTTTTTATATCTAATTAAACTAAACTACTGAAACTAATGAAGCATAAAACTTAAGGGAGACTAGCGTATATAACACTTAAGGATAATGAAAACGTGGTTCACCATGACTTAGAGTAGCTGTGATGATGTTTTTGTATGAAAACGTCTTTTAAGGGTTTGTGTCTTGCTTTCACGTAGAGATCTTGTAGTGTAAACACTAGCATCCTACAGATTGGGTTAACCGACAAGTATGTCACTGAGTACCAGGGCATTTACGATTAAGACAGTTGGTGACTGCAAACTTATACATTAATAGTTTTGATTGAGTTCAGCGTTATTCGGCTGTGATACAGTCTTCGACTTACAAGTTTTCCACGGCTTCCACGTATTTGTACTCTACCTGAGGTGTTTCCAACGTTATACCGGATATTCACCCATTTTAGAGTCTTCCCTGGATCACAGACTACACCAGGATGTAATACAGTGTTCAGCCTACGGCCTTTCCACGGCTTTCACGTATCGTACTCCACCAGAGGTGTTTCCAACACCATACTGGATACTCAGACGTTTTAGGTCTTTATCCTGTATTACATACCTTACGGCTATCTAAACTCAATATATCTAAGCTTGTATTACAGTAAAACCGTCTATGATAGCTAAACAACCCGTTCAGTTTATAAATCCTAGCCCTATAAATCCCTAATTAATTCATGGTGTATTGTACGATAACTTGGGCAGTATTTCCACAGCTTCAAAATAAGATCATGTTTATTTCGGAAAACATAGATAGGTAGTGACAGTTTGATCAATGGTTCATGACTCCTTTGTCATAAAGGTTCTGACAATGTTTATTGGGGGAAAGGCAATAGTTTAGTTTAAAACATAAATGTATAGTTAAACAGTACCACAAGTTTTCAATCGTAATATATAATAATCGGGAACATTATTCCACAACGGATTGTGCCCACGACTTTCATACAAATGAAAGCCATATAACGTTACTTTCGTTGTTTCATAATGACATCATCCCAATTAAATACATCACAACAAACTACTTACTAATCATGGCAAACATACAAGCAATTACTCACAATGCATAGCAATAAAATTACTAATATTAATAAATCACATACATCAAACAAGAACAATATGAAAAATTAATAATAGAAAGGATAGAAAATACCGATAGGAATTGCGAGTAGAATAACACTTGTATTTCTTCATTAATATCCAAGCATTACATAAGCTAGCATCTACAAATTAACTACATAACTAATCTACTAGAAAAGCAAAGGTTTCCCTCTATAATCATCTCACTAGTCCAAAGGTTTAAAACCCTAGCAAGAAACTAGAGAGAAAGACTAGAGAGAGAACCTAGAGAGAGAAACTATTAAAGAAAACCTAGAGAGAGAGAATTCGAGAGAGAGAGAGAGAGAGAGAATTAAGAAATGAGAGGTGTTGAATTGTGGTCAAATGGTGGAAATGAGTACACTATATATAGCAGAAGTGGCAGAGGAGAGGTACAAGTCTTTAGGCATCAAGAACAAGCATCAAAGCATCACACGGGGCGCGCAAGCAACCAAGGGGGGTCAAATGGTACCCCATGTACTATTTACAAGGAAAAAGAAGGCATAAATGGTACCTAATGTACCGTATACAACACCTAGGGTACCGTATACGGTACCTAGGTTTGGAGAGGGGGTTGGCGCTCCTTTTGTCCTCCGCTGACTTCTCGGTTGCTTGGTTCGTCCGTATCTTCTTGGTTTTAAGCTCGTTTTGCTTGATTCTTGCCCCGTTAAATTCATTTTTATGTTACGCTTATAATGACACTAAGTTTGCCAAATTTGGAGACGCTTAACTTTTGTGTGTCCCGGATGACGATCGGCGAGCTTCCAGACTACATATCTTCTCCGTTCTTCGTCTGTTTCTTCTGATTCTTTTACCTCTGGTCTTGTATTTTCCTATGGAATCATAAAATATGAATTAAGATCTAATTACATAAGAAAATCAAGAAGGGAATATTTATGGTGATAGTTTTGCCACGGTTTGCGTGTTATTTAGACGTTTTAACCGATTTTTGTAGCAACGTCTTTATTTAGACTACTTTGGTGATTTTTAGTAAATAATAATGGTTTGGAAATATTTACACTAAATAATAGTCTAAAAAGTGCGTAAATATGTACTTAAAAACATAACTTTTTAGATCATGTCAATACACTTAAGAGTACGTATATAATGCATATATAATAAAAAAGTTAAGTACATTCAGATTAAGGCCTATTGCAGGATCCTTAATTTAAGCCAAAAAATATAATAATGACATATGTCATTTCAACCAATAAGGTTGGAAAACATAAATTATATTAATCAATAATGGAGTTAGGCCTATTTTAGATTCACCTAAATAGTTATATTATCATTACCTACACAAATAAGTGTATATCTAATATATGTTCAATTCTATCTTGTTTTTAAAGACGTCAATATGAAATAAGATTACAATTATAATAATAAGTTTTCAGGTGTAATAGTTGTATGATCATGTAGTTTGTCTTATATTAAGACTATCACTTGTCTTACAAGCTAGTGTAATATTTTAAAAGTATCAAACTTTAAAAATGTTAGTGGTGTTTTATGACAACCTAAAAATATATATAAATATGAGATAATTACACTATTGTTATAAAGTTGTATGTATAGTAGTTACACATATCATATAATTGTCATATAATCATATACTATGTCATATCATGGTATGTTAAAAGTGTTACATTTTAAAAGTATAAAAAATGATAGGACTTTATAGTTAAAGAGTTTTAAGGGTGTAATTTTATATTTATAGTATACACGTAGGAAGACAAGATTTTGCTGAAGGTTAAACATGCTTTGTTTTTAAATTTTAATAGCAAAAAAAGTAATTAAAATGATGTATCCAATATATTGATCATACATAAATAATTATGTATGTAACAAGTATACTTATTTTCCTCTAATGAATTAGGGTAAGGAGAGTTTTTTTTTCCAATAATGAATCAAAACAAATTGGAGATGGTAATAGTTAAATAGGGCATTTGAGGGGTTACTAAGGCTTAATGTAGGAATTTTAATTAAATTATTAGTATATACACATGTAAATTGGATAAGACCTCTAAAATGATGAGTTGTCATATTTTGAGAGTACTTGATAAAAAATTATTGTTCTTATAATATATAGAAATAAAGAAAAAGGAAATTTAATTGTGTAGTTAACAAGACGGAAGTTTGGTGCCGTTACACTATATGAAGAGATTGAACATGTTCAGTATGATAAAAGCGAAGAGTAAGAAATGTAAAATCTATGAATATGATTGGTGATCGTCACATAAATCGTGTGCTACTGACTCCGTCTATTATATAGTGATTAGCAGAATGTCTGCGCGATGCAACGGAAAAAAAAATATAAACTTTTGTCTATTAGATATGTATTGAGTAAGTTATAATCAAAATTTATATGATAGTACACTACGATATTTTATTTTATAAAGTAATAAATTACCTATTTACCATTTATGTAAGGTAAAAGTCATGTTTTCACATACATTATTTTGCACTTATTAAACTTATATTTGGTGAAAATATCTTAAAATAATATTTATTTACTAAAAATGACCAAAGCAGTCTAATTATAGTTCTTGCTGCAAAAATCACCAAAATATCCAAATAACACACAAAACGAGGTAAATAATATAACATTAAATATTCGTTCTTAATTATATTATGGAAACATATCTTAATTCACATTATATAATTCCATAAGAAAATACAACACCGGAGGTGCAAGAATCAAGCGATACGGATAAAACACGGAGAAGATGTGCAGTCTCGAAGCTAACCGATCATCCTCCGGAACAAGCAAAAGCTATACACCTCAAAATTTGGTAAACTCAGTGTCATCAGAAGCGTAATGGAAAGACGGATATTTGGTGCCAATCAGTGCCTTTTAAGCCTTGATATTTGGTACCAAGGACCAATTGCACCCCCATGTGCTTGTGAACATCCCTCTCCCCCCCCCCCCCCCCCCCCCCCCCCCCCCCCGATTGAGCTTAACCATGTGTTCTTTGTGCTTAAAGACTTGTACAAGAGATCCACCACCTCAACTACAAATAGGAGGCTTTCTCCTCCCATTTCATTCATCCTTTTCGTTTACTTCTCTTCTATCTCTCTCTCTCTAGGTTTTCTTTAGTAGTTTCTCTCTCTAGGTTCTCTCTCTAGCTTTTTGCTAGGGTTTTGAACCCTTAGACTAGTGAGATGATCAAATGATCTCTACCTATCTATGTTTTCTCATATAAACATGGTCTGATTTCGTATCTAGTGGAAATACTGCTTAACCTGTCATATAGTACACCGTGAATTAATCAGGGATTTATTAGGTTGAGAATTATAAGTGAACGGGTTGTTTAGCTATCATAGATGGTTTCACTGTAATACAAGCGTAGATAAATTGAGATAATATGGCAATAAAGTATGTAATACATGAAAATCCCTAAAACGTCTGTGTATCTGGTATAGTATTAGAACCACCATTGGTAATATACAAATACGTGGAAGCCGAGGAAAGGTCGTAGGCTGTATATTGTATTGCATCCTGGTGTAGTATGTGATCCAGGAAAGATCGTAAAATGGGTGAATACACTGTATAGCGTTGGAAACACCTTTAGTGGAGTACAAATACGTGGAAGCCATGGAAAACCCGTAGGTTGAAGATTGTGTCACATCCGAATAACTTTGAACTTAACCATAACCATTAGTGTATAAGTTAGTAGTCACCAATTGTTTTAATCACAAATGCCTTGCCAAACTTAGATACCTCTATAGTGTTAAAGAACGGTCAATGCACAAATTGAGGATTGTCGCCTTATTCTTGCACCCCATCTAGAGGGTCACTTGGTCTCCCTTAAGACATGGCGAGGGGGTTTTCAAGGCAGTCTAATCTGACCAAACTCTCGATAGCCTAGCACTCAATTACATACTAATCGATTACACCGATCAGTAGGGTGTTAATGTTTACACTTCAAGGTATCTACGTGAAAGTAAGAAATAAATATTAAAAAGAGCTTTTCAAACTAAAATATCATATCAGCTGTCCTAAGTCATGGTGAACCACATACTCAGTATCCTTAAGTGTTATATATGCTAGTCTCCCTTTATTTTTATGGTTTATTAGTTTCCGTAGTTTAAATAAATAAAAATCCAAAAAAAAAACATATTTCCTCTTATCAAACCCTAGCTTAATTACTGACTTATCAGAACCAGCTCTGTTTCAATTCTACCATCGTGAGGAACAACCCTGAATCATCCTTACCGCATACTCGTATATGGTATTCGTATTAATATCAGTATGTAGTGAGAGTCCATGATTCACTATTAGTTAGTTAATTGGAATCACAATGAGTAAAGTTTAATTGTAGAAAGGGGGTGGGGTTGAATACATTTAAAAACTTTTTCTAATTTTATCTAAGTTATTCGTTCAAGTTTATTGTAATTAATGATGAAAGTAAAACATAGTATAACAAATAGATATAACAGTTAAGTAACAATGCAATAGTATCTGAAATGTGAATCTTATTAATTATAATCCACCGAGTATTGATTGCGTAATGAAATAGACAAGGCCAAATCAAATCAACACAAAAGCTAAACTATTACAAAGGAGATGAACATTGTAGTGTACAAAAACGCTAACTGTTCACTCATTGATCGTTGACGTGCTTAGACAGACTACTCACTAAATAAACAAGTGATTAAAATTTACAACAATGAGTTTCTAAGTACAACGTACTGCTCTATATATAGTACAAATTTCCCATAAATATCTCCTACAAAATAGGATCTGGAATGTAACGTGTCACTGCTTGATTGGCTTGATCTCCTTCTAACCGACATTATGTGGGTCCCAATTCTAATACCACGAATATCCCTTTTACCTTAACTCCAATCATTTGCAGACATGTTGGGACATATTTGTGTGACAACAGTTCTAGCTTGTAATAGTGATTAGTTTGTAATTAAGTTTTGTATATTGACTTTACGTTGATATGAAATATATATTACTTTGATATTAATATTTGTTAAACATATTATTGTGATTAAAGTGATAGACATATATAGGATTAAGCTAATATGATAAACAATATTAGTATTGTGGTTAATATATTTATTATATATAAGTATACGATAAATATATGAATTGTGAACTCAATATAGCGATGCGAACTGAGTTCAGTTCGCAAGATGGAAACTGAAACTAGTCAGTTCGCAGAACTCATAGGCTGTGAACTGAGTCAGTTCCCAAAGCCCACGACCTGCGAACTGAAACGTGAATATATATGTTTTCGGTTTAGAAAACCCTAACAATTTTACAATCTGCGATTTTAGCTTCTGCAAACAAACCCTACGAATTTGTAAGTATTCTAAGCCTCGTTCTTGATCGGTTATATCTATTAACAATCAAGATTAAGGTATATTGTATCATTATCACGAATAGATCGTGATACCAAAGTTATATCCATATAACTAGTATATTGAGGGATTCTGCAACTCAATATTAAGATAACCGTAATTCCCTAGTTCTAGGATTGATAACTTCGTTATCTGTAGTATTAAGATGCGGAATTCCTTAATACGGTGTTATCTTACTAACAACGAATAAGTTCGCGTTTAGGTAATCTAAGACTTTGCTTTAAACGAATAAACGTCAAAGTCTAGCCGTTAGGTTTTTCTTTCTCTGGATATTGAGTTCGCAGGTGTGTTATATGAATGGCAAAAGTTCATCCAAAAGTTCTTATGTTTTCACGAGATGAAAATATTATATAGTTCAATTCGTCTTGGCTCGCATGGGCCTGCGAGTCCAGTTCAACTCGCAGCCCAAGCCCAACAATGGACTCGGCTCGCTAAGACTATAATGCTATTGCTTTGCTAGTTCAGATCTCATCTCGCAGCTCAGCTACCTGCAACTTGAAATCTTGACTCGCAACAAACGTAAATGTTAATTACAAAATACGTCTATCATTAACAACAATTATTCATTTACAAATCTAAACCAATACACAAACATAATCATAATTACACCAGTCCTATTTCAAGCTAGATCTGTTGTCACAAACTATGTCTCAATAGACTCCCCCTTGACAATAGCTCTAGCGTCTTTATCTTCACGCTTGTCTTTAGTCTTCATTTGTAAATTTTACTTCCTGCGAATATCTTCATCTTAATACAAGTCTTAACTATCATTTGATAATCTCGTGCTAAATCACCCCATGCTTCTATCGTCAAGATTCTATTTTCTTGTAACTTTAACTAATCTTTCTTCGACATATTCATTAGGTGTCGATGGTCATAAACTTTAAACATCTCACGCTCACCACTTTCAACCTCATCATCTGCTTCAACCATGGCAGCTTCTCCAGTTTCTGAATCCACATACCAACATTTCATATTTCCCAAAATATCTTGTGGCATTGTCTTTAGCAGAATCTGCTGTACACACTTAACAGATGGATAAACCTTCTTTCTTCTTCTTCTTCCTGTCCTTTGACTTCTCTCTGCCAACTTGATAGTCTTTCCTTTTCTTGGCTTAATCTTTTCAAACTTATTAGCTCTAACCTCAGTCTTGATTATATGTTCAACATATCTCCCAACAAAATCATCACTTGGGTTCTTCAAAGGTAATCGAGCCAAATCTTGAATTTCAAATCCAGGCAAAGAACTAAACACTGCAAGCTTAAGCTCAGAATCTTTTAATAGAAAAAAGCTTAAGCTCAGAATCAAAGTACCAACCAATAATCCTTCTGCGTGGTTCTCATTTTCCTGTAATATCCACTTCAGAAACTCCAATCTTTTTCTTTTGTTTCGGAAGTTTCCTATACTTCACAGCAGGATTATTCGTATGAATAAGAATTTCAGTTCCAGACTCAGTTGAATCATCGATATCTTCATCTATATCGACAACTGTTGGACCTTCATCATTATCAATAACAATCTCTGTCCTAGATGGGCTCACATGATGTTCATCTATATGTTCATCTAGATCTACACTCATGTCTTGCACAATCTCAGAAATAGCAGTCCAATCTGTAGGTGGTAGAAACTCTCCCTCTTCAAGATCATAATCAATCTCTTCATCTATCTCATCCAAGATATCATATTCTGAATCTAATAGATCTAGTATTTCCATTCCTAGAGAAAACAAATAAACACAAATAAATTAATAATTTAAATTCTCTTATTGATTTCCCTGAATCAATCTAAGAATTCCAATACTAATCCTTTTGTGTAACTAATATAAACGTGAAATATATAACTTATAAATCTTTTATTGATTACCCTGAATCAACCTAAGATTTCCTAAGTCTTATATCAAACACTTAACAAACATTAATTAAATTTAAACTCTAATGTACTGTGAATAATCACCAAACATTTAAGTTTACAATTAACTAACTTATATAATTTCCAAGACTTAATTGAACTGTTATATAATAAAAACTTAACTTTCAATTATATCTTTAAATTTTATATCATTTGTCTAGTTAAAAATCATACACATTTTACTTGTCAGTTATAAAAACTCTCAAGTCTAAAATGTCTAAGTTAAAATAAACTTTGACCGCTAAAATAAATCAGAACACGCCTATTCGACTTCTCAATGAGTCGGTAGACTTTCGATCACTAATTTATTTAACTTTTCAGAATCAAATAACTTAAACAATTTATAATATATATTTAACTTGTAATAATAATCTCAAGCCGAATATATTACCAAAACATTTAAGTTACAATTATTCAGTTACAATTATAATTTACAATCATAATTCAACTAAATCCTAAATACAAATAACTACACAAGTCTAAGCTATCTTACCAGCTTCACTTGTACCCGTAGTACTTGTACCAGCACCATCACCACTTGCACTAACACCAACAGACTCCCCCTGAATCATAGCTTGCTAA
This sequence comes from Pseudognaphalium luteoalbum, assembly GCA_963422505.1. NCBI lineage: Eukaryota > Viridiplantae > Streptophyta > Magnoliopsida > Asterales > Asteraceae > Pseudognaphalium > Pseudognaphalium luteoalbum. The sequence goes on from OY730196.1 coordinate 59,102,708, forward strand.
CCAGTCTTTGAAGGACCAGTCGGCTCACTATCTTTCTGTGCACTGGGATCATCATCTTTATCATCTCTTCTCTTCTTTGCTAACTCATCCTCTTTGCAAGCTTCTTGATATATCAATATCTCCCCCTGAGCTGACTGTCCTGAATGTACTCTCAACACCAAATGTTCTAAGTATTCAAGCTTCAGTCTTTGGGTAGTAAAATCAGCAAGCAAAGTATCATGAGTCTTCAGGAGAGTCACATGAGATTCACTGATATAAACCATATGATGAGCAAGAGAAACATTCTCAGCTAACAACCCTAGAATCTTGGATGTAGTCTGTTCCAATTCCTTGACTCTTGACTCTAAGGATGTAATCCTCTCAGCATGAGTCGTTGGAATAACAGAAATTGTTGATGGTCCAGGTGGTGTAAGCGAAGCAATGTGAGACTCAGGTGTAAGCTGTGGAATTGGAACAGACTAAGTGTTCAAGCTGTGGAATGTGGAATTGGAACAGACTAAGCTGTGGAATGTGAGGCTCCCCCTGAGCTGACTGTCCTGAATGTACTCTCAACACCAAACGTTCTAAGTGTTCAAGCTTCAGTCTTTGGGCAGTAAAATCAGCAAGCAAAGTATCATGAGTCTTCAGGAGAGTCACATGAGATTCACTGATATAAACCATATGATGAGCAAGAGAAACATTCTCAGCTAACAACCCTAGAATCTTGGATGTAGTCTGTTCCAATTCCTTGACTCTTGACTCTAAGGATGTAATCCTCTCAGCATGAGTCATTGGAATTACAGAAATTGTTGATGGTCCAGGTGGTGTAAGCGAAGCAATGTGAGACTCAGGTGTAAGCTGTGGAATAGCTTGAGATAAAGCTTCCTTGAGAAGACTAGCTGCAAATCTACTAGCTTTATTAGTTGGGAACTGTGCATCATGTATGAGTTCGGTAACTCCCTTCTCAATAGTCTTGGAGACCATTCCTGGTTCCACTGACTCTAGCATTTTCTCAGCCTATAAAGTTAGATACAATTAAAGAAGTAATTGTTACAGATAACTCTGTCTCAATCTCTAATTAAATATATAACACTCGTAGTACTAAACGTTTATCTCATACCTTAGATGGTACAGATACTGGTTTAGTAACCACCGGTATCGTCGTCTCTACCTGTGGTGTATCTCGAGAAACTGTCACAGAATTAACTGTCTCAGTTGAACTCCTGATAAACAACAAGTTAAGATAATCTAACTCTAAATAAAACATACCATCCTGAATGGTCAATGTCCTGGAACGCTTACAGCGTTGAGAAATAAGAGATATATCCTCTTCCTCAGGACCTTCATCAATAATACTGAAGTCTGAGTCGACTTCCTTAGCCTTTCTCTTCTCCTTCAGTGTTGGATCTGGAATCATCCTAGATCGATATCTAATATAACCAGCATCTAGAGGTGGAGAAGGAGTACTATCATCATCATTGTGACACTCCTCCAAATTAGGTATATATTTATACTACTAACATGCATTTCTTACGCTAATTCCCTGCGATTGTTTTAATCTAAACCTAGGATGTGATGTAAGTCTAGCAAAGCCCATTACCATAAAACAAAATGTGGAATTATCCAAACAAACATTATTTACTTTAATATATTACGAGAATATATTACGCGTATTTAAAATGTTATAAAACACTCGGTACGCGACAAAAACGCGTGAAACGCGCCCGACACGTGAAATAAACTCAAGTTATATTTTTATAACTCATTATTAAGTATTTTGATAAAATACTTCAAGTTAAAACATCGCGATTACACGCGTACGAAAATAACGTTTTTAAAACGTTACGCAATTCGGATAAATGCACGATTCGCGATCGTGACCAAACGACAACTCAAATATTATTTTAGATACCTAAAATATGTTATTTGAACAAACTTTCACTTAAAATGTCGCATTTTAAATCGTTAACGAAACATACATATTAAAACGTATAACGACTAATTAAAACGTTAAACGACCGGGTAAACGAACACGAGGCGTAACGCAACTTTGGGAACAAGTTTTACACACCCATTGGGGCATGGGACCCACGAAATCTGCAGAAAAATGGGGAGGGGGAAACATGTTTTTCCTTTTCTTCCTTTGATAACTTACACACACAATTACCACCATCACTCTTTACTCCATCTCCCTCACCTCTCCTCTCTCTCTCTATCTCACCTCTCTCTCTCTCTAAAAAGCTGGAAAACCAGCCCCAAACACCCTCAAGAACACCATAAAAACACCATCAAAAGTCCTTGGATCGCTAGGCTCGTTTGGACAAAAACGCTCACCTCATCGTTAGCTACGTTTTCATCTTCTCGGTTTTTCAAACCGACTATTGTAAGAACTTCACAACTCAAGTATTTTACTTACATAATGTTTATTAACATGTTTAGTTGCTTATTTAACAAAGTAATGTCCCAACCATGTGTTAAAACTCGTTTTTAATACACATACATATATATACAAAATCTGCCACTGAAAACAGTCACTTTCTCGAATTTTTATAAAATCATACACTCGAAACTAGCGTAAACTTTCTAAACATGAAATCTTGGAAATTTCGTGATCTACAACTTTCGTGTTGAGCACTTGGACCAGAAGTACACCGGTTTTCCCAGAAAACGCGATTTGTGAACATATCACTGTTTTGGCCGGAATCTGTATATAACATTTCTTGATTTTTGTTAAAAATGGAAGATGAACACTAAAAGTCTCGGAAAAATAAAGAAATGATCTAGAGACTTAGGAGAACATTTGGTAATTTCTGTGGGACTTGATTCGGACTAGATGTTAGAGAAAACGAGGGTTTCGTTGGAGCAAAATCTGGAAAACTCAAACCGGGGACTGTTTTGATGTTTTTGTGAAAACGACACTTCGGGTCAACCACTAAACGAACCGAAAATTTTTCTAGGCTATATTAACCATTCTAAGACTTGTGTAAAAGTTTCGGGTCAAACCGAGCACGTTTGACCAAGTCAATATAGACGAGACACGGACGATAAACGTAAACCGACAAATGTTAAACATTAGAATGACGACGAATACAACGATTGGGACAATTTATGAAAATATATTTTGATAACGAAACGGAAGTTTTAGTACATTTTAAACGTGTATAAACTTTTATAAAATAGGACGAGACAAACATTTGGGTATAAGGAAAAACGAAAACGAATGTTCACAATTCATTACGGGATTAAGTTACACGTACTAGTTTTTATATGCAATGAACGCGCTTAAACATAAAAATATATATATAAAACCTATATATATATTTTCAAGTAATACGTTATAATAACGTAAATTGCGAACCAAAGTCATTAATAAGGACACGACTAAATTGCGCGACAATTCCTAACATATGAAAACTATAAGTTTTAATACGAAAACCACGTATTCAAACTCAATGTATGTGAGACAAATATATATAAGTATACGACAATTTGTAAAATGTATATTTATACAAACAAAACTGAGACATACGTTTAACAAACGTACACTTTATTATTAATATACAGCGAGTATATTGAACAAATACATATATATATGACAAGAATATATGTACAAACGATAACACCAAAACAACGTCACCAACAAATTCAACAACAAACTATTAACGTGATTCGAAGCTATCGATCACTGATGTTAATACAATATTGTGTATAGGTTGACTCGTTGGGCTACTCGACACTACTTGCTAGCTTTCACATCCGCCACTACTACTACGTGAGTTCACAAACCCCTTTTCACTGTTTTATTGCTTTTAAAACCCGGGGTGAGAACATAGAAACGGATTGCTACTGCATGCAAATACTGAACTGATTTAAATACTGTATGTATTTACTGAACTGTTTATGAAAGGGTATTTCATACAACTACTTGAACTGCTGTTCATGAAACTGTTTTCATACTGTTTTGGGAATTAGACAAACTGATCTTGGTAAGGACCTAGGCTTACGATGTAGTGCATAAAAGTCCTTATGGCTACAGACTATAACCATTAGCTAGGTGACTCTAGCCACTGAGTATACGGATAGTACTATCGCCGTGACGACCCTCCTACGGATTTGGGAGCGTATACTTACTAAGTCCTATTGGCAACAACAACAGATTTGGGTCGTGGATTGGTTATAGGGTTAGGTTGCGTTACCTTACTCGACAGGTTTAGCTCACCTTTTGAGGGATCACCGTCTAAATATTCCCACTTACGAAACTACTATTTAGGAAGGGTATTCCTACTGAACTGCTTGGAAATGTTAATCCTTATATAAGTTAACCTGTGTTTCCTGCTTACAAACTTGAATTGGGAAATGTTATTTATTAACTTGTGTTTCCTACACTATACATAAACTTGTGAATTCACTCAACAATCATGTTGACGTTTTATTCTATGTTTTTCAGGGAATTAGCAGCGTAAGTAAGATCTGCATGCATATCAGGACGGACTACCCTGGACTTGTTTAGGATGCCACTACTTTTGGGACACTTGGATTTCCTCCGTATAACCGCAATTACTGCGGTCATACCTATGAAATCTACTTTTGCTGTTATGTATTTTATGAAATACTGTTTTCAACACTACTATTACTGTTACAACTTTACGAGTTGTAACCTTTTGTAAAACTTGATATGGTTGGCATCTGAATAATTACCGTTCTGCGATAACCCTATGCTCTGATGTATGAATGTATCTGTTGGATCGTGTTACTGTTCGCAGCCCCGCCACGTCACTAAGCTTCCGCAAAACATTAAACTAATCGTAATTACCGTTTGGCGGGGTGTGACAGACTTGGTATCAGAGCCATTGGTTATAGCGAACTAGCAGTCTTTAAGTGACTTGGAACCTTAGAGACCTAGACTATAGCCTTGGCTAGGACATTTGTGCATTCATGCATACATACTTTGCATACAATTAACATACTACTGACACATCGCCCACGACTCCTTGTTTCAGCATGGCTGGACGATTTCCGATTGTGGTTACGAGCTCAGAGGAGGATCCCAGTGAGGACACACACCAGAGTGTTGCCGAGTCAGGGATCGAGAGCCCACCCACTCACTTGAGAGCCATGTCTGATCGCACTAGCGATGCTTACCTAGTGCCACCTCCGACCGCACCTGTGGTCACTCCTACCCCTGCACCACCTGTCGCGAGTATCTCTCGTGTGCCTGTACCTAGGAGGACAGCTAGGATCTGTGTTCGGGATTTTCCCAAGGGACCGCTCGCGCCGCGCGACAAGGCGCCAGTGACTGAGACTGAGGTTCCAGTAGTCGAGCCACCACAGAAGAGGCTTCGACCTTCTCATCTGGACTGGATGCCTCGTGTATTGAGGGAGTGGAGATCCCTAAAGGGTATTCCCTCGACTTTTGAGATTGGAGAGTCCTCTAGTTCACCCCCATCTGCACCTCTCACAGGTGAGCCTCTGGAGCTCACTGTGCCTACACTTGTGGCTGTGATCTACACTGTGATTAGGAGATCCGCTAGCCAGAGCAGAGATGTGATGGAGCTACTGAGCGATGCCTCCCGTACTGACATGGATATGGCTATGCTCCATCAGAGGATGGATTTTGTGGAGACTCACCGTCAGACAGACTGGCAGAGTCTAGCATCCACCCGTGCACGTGTTGCAGCTTTGGAGAGGCGTGCTAGGGTGTCAGAGATTGTAGCTGGTGTTTGTGTGATGACTGCAGCGCTGATGGTTGCGGTTAGGATGTATTTACCATGGTTCCATTAGGTCGGTGTATGGCGGCTTGTGCCTGCACTATATTAGGCTACTACTTTTGATGGACGTGTATGTATGTACTAGATATGTACTAGATGGAAACTGTTGTTAGAATGGGGGTATGTATAGGAAAACCCATTACCCTTTTGTATAACGCTAACCGCCGATGGGCATATTAGTGATCCCATCTTGCCTTGTACGAAACTGTTGTATCGGCGTTGTAACTTTTGATATAATATAACTTATGTTTGGTTTGTATTTCGTATTCAGTACAATTGTCGACGACTATAGTATTATATCTATATCTATATGCGTGTGATTGAATGATAACCAATCAATAACCTCTTGTACTCATTTCTTGTAAACCTTGAAACATACCTCTGAATGTTGATTCTTGTATTAAATCCCCTTGAACCTAATCGTGTTAAATGATGATGAAAAGAAATATGTATTTGGCATTATATAATGACGCCTGGCCAACGTGATTATATTATACTAAGTACATATGGGCGTTTCAAAGTTATGCAACATGCAATGTGAAATCTTGTTCTTCATCCTTCATACTGTTCCTTTACTAAATTATGTGAAATCTTGTTCTTCACATTCACAATCTGGACATTGACTTCTGTATTTTATCTATCGCAGAACGTCAGCATGCCGCCAAAACCAAGAAAAACCCGAAACAGCCAACGTAACAACTCACCTCCAGTTGTTGAAGAGACTGTTGAGCAAATGATCGCACGACGAATAGCTGAAGGTATTGCCCAGTATGAGGCAAGCCGCAACCGCGATCAGGTAGTCAATAACAGCGGATCTACCCCTGTTAATACTGAGACACCCGTGAATGCTCGCCAAGGGTGTTCATACAAAACATTTCAGGCTTGTAAGCCGATTTCTTTCCATGGCACCGAGGGTGCCATTGGTATGATTCATTGGATAGAGAAAACTGAATCGGTATTGGACATTAGTGACTGTTCACCTGACTGTATGGTGAAGTATGCTACTTGCACTTTGGCTGACAAAGCGCTCACTTGGTGGAACAGTCAGATCCAATCACTTGGTCGACCAACTGCTTATTCGATGTCATGGGGAACATTTAAAAATTTAATGTTGGAGGAATTCTGCCCTCGCAGTGAGATGCAGAAGATTGAAACAGAGTTGTGGAACATCACCATGACTGGTGCGGATATTACTGGGTACACCACCAAGTTTCAGGAGCTTGCACGTCTAGTGCCACACATGGTGACACCAGAGTATAAACGTATCGAGCGCTACATATACGGTCTGGCACCACAAATTCGCAGTCTGGTGACGTCATCTAAACCGGATACTTTCAGGAGTGCTGTTACTCTAGCACAAAGTTTGACCGACGAGGCGGTCAGGATGGGAAATCTGACTAAGAAAGCTGTGTCGGGAAAAAGTGAACCGAACAGTATAGATACTGGTAGTTCGGGCAAGGGGAAAAGGAAATGGAATGACCGACAGGGTCAATCAAACAAAAAGAATTCTGGAGACTCTAAGGCATACGTTGCCACTGTCACTGAGACTAAACCTTATTTGGGTAACAAACCCAAATGTGATAAATGTAATCGACACCACGAAGGTGGGTGTGGTTATTGTGGAAATTGTAAGGTATGGGGACATAAGACTCGAGACTGTAAAACCAACCCTCCCCCACGAGCAAACACTGAGCGTCGAAACCAGGGGTGTTTTGAATGTGGTGAGCAAGGACACTACCGTAACCGATGTCCTAAGCTCAACAACAATAACCAAAACCGCAACAACAACAACAACAACCGCGGTAACAACAATAACCGAGCCAACAACATCAACAATCAACCTGCTCAAGGGAGAGCATTCGTAATCGGAGCACAGGAGGCACGCCAGGACCCTAACACCGTCACTGGTACGTTTCTCGTAAACAACCATTATGCCTCTGTGTTAATTGATTCGGGTGCTGATTTGAGCTTTGTGTCTACTGAGTTTAGACCACTATTAGAACTTGAATCACGTAAGTTAGATAACAAGTATACTATAGAGTTAGCCGATGGTGAGTTAATCGAATCAGGAGAAATAGTACCGGGATGTACCTTGGAGTTAGAAGGTCATCTCTTCGAAATAGACTTGCTACCGGTTAAACTGGGAAGTTTTGACATTGTAGTCGGTATGGATTGGTTATCTAAGAACCGCGCTGAAATCATATGTCATGATAAGATGATTCGCTTACCGTTACCGACAGGAGAAACTTTGGTGATTCAAGGTGAGAAACGCAAGAGTGCCACAAAAATGATTTCGTGCTTGAAGGCCAGCAAGTACCTCCGAAAGGAATACCAAGCATTTTTGGCACATGTTGTGGAAAAGAAACCCGAGGAGCGACGTATAGACGATGTGCCCATTGTGTGTGACTATCCAGGAGTATTTCCTGATGAGTTGCCGGGATTACCACCCCCACGACAAGTTGAGTTTCACATCGATCTGGTGCCAGGAGCCGCACCAATCGCCCGTGCACCTTATCGTCTAGCTCCCTCGGAGATGCAGGAGCTATCTACACAATTGCAAGAACTCTTAGACTTGGGATTCATCCGGCCGAGCTTTTCACCTTGGGGAGCTCCGGTTTTGTTTGTTAAGAAAAAGGATGGATCTATGCGGATGTGCATCGATTATCGAGAACTGAACAAGGTAACTATCAAGAACCGATACCCGATACCACGCATTGACGATCTGTTCGATCAACTGCAAGGGTCAAGTTATTATTCAAAAATTGACCTACGATCTGGTTACCACCAACTTAAGGTACGAGAAGAAGATGTACCGAAGACTGCTTTTAGGACTCGTTACGGTCACTACGAGTTCCTAGTCATGCCTTTTGGGCTGACCAATGCACCTGCAGTATTCATGGATTTGATGAACCGTGTATGCAAACCTTATCTGGATAAATTTGTCATCGTGTTTATTGATGACATCTTGGTATACTCACGAACAAAAGAGGATCACGAACAACATTTGAAACTTGTTCTCGAACTACTACGGAAAGAGAAGCTTTATGCAAAGTTCTCTAAGTGCGAATTTTGGATGCGAGAGGTTCACTTCCTTGGTCATGTGATAAATGACAAGGGAATTCACGTAGACCCGTCCAAAATTGAGGCGATTAACAACTGGGAAGCACCAAAGACCCCAACTGAGGTACGACAATTTCTGGGTCTAGCTGGTTATTACAGGCGATTCATCGCAAACTTTTCAAAGATAGCTCAGCCACTCACCGCATTAACTCAAAAGGACAAGAAATTTGAGTGGAATGAGAAACAAGAAAATGCATTCCAACTACTGAAACAGAAACTGAGCAGCGCACCCATACTATCTCTACCTGAAGGAGTGGATAACTTTGTTGTTTATTGTGATGCTTCGCATCAGGGATTGGGTTGCGTGTTGATGCAAAATGACAAGGTCATTGCATATGCATCACGACAACTGAAAGTGCATGAGAAAAACTATACCACCCACGACTTGGAGTTGGGAGCAGTTGTTTTTGCATTGAAGATCTGGAGACACTACCTATACGGTACAAAGTGTACGATCTTCACGGATCATAAGAGCTTGCAACATATATTTGACCAGAAAGAGCTAAATATGAGACAACGACGCTGGGTCGAATTACTTAACGATTACGACTGTGAAATAAAGTATCACCCGGGTAAGGCTAACGTGGTAGCAGATGCCCTGAGTCGTAAGGAACGAATCAAACCTCGAAGAGTTCGAGCCTTGGGATTGACAATCCACTCGAATCTCATTACTCAAATTCGTGAGGCACAAGAACTTACTTTCACTTCCGAACGTCTTAAGGATGAATCCTTGAAGGGAATGGAAAAACAACTCGAGAAAAAGGACAACGGAATGTTGTACTTTATGAATCGAATTTGGGTACCATGTGTAGATGAGTTACGCAAACTGATTTTGGATGAGGCACATAAGTCCAATTACTCAATACATCCTGGTGCAGACAAGATGTACCATGACGTGAAAGGCTTCTACTGGTGGCCTGGAATGAAACGTGACATTGCCACCTACGTAAGCAATTGCTTAACGTGCTCGAAGGTCAAAGTTGAATACCAAAAGCCATCTGGGCTTTTGCAACAGCCTGAGTTGCCCAAGTGGAAATGGGAGCAAATAACAATAGACTTCATTACAAAGTTACCTAGAACGGCATCTGGAGCAAATGCCATATGGGTGATTGTCGATCGATTGACGAAATCAGCCCACTTTCTTGCTATTAAGGAAACGGATGGAATGGAGAAACTAGCTAAAATTTATATTAAAGAGATTGTTTCTCGGCATGGTGTGCCACTATCCATCATCTCTGATAGAGATGCACGATTCACTTCTCGCTTTTGGCAAACATTACAACAGGCACTGGGTACCCGACTTGATATGAGTACTGCCTACCACCCGCAGACTGACGGCCAAAGTGAGCGAACGATACAAACGCTCGAAGACTTGTTGCGAGCATGTGTGATAGACTTTGGAGGTAACTGGGATACCCACCTACCTCTAGCTGAATTTTCGTATAACAACAGTTATCACACGAGTATACAGATGGCACCTTTTGAGGCGTTATATGGACGCAAGTGCCGATCACCACTCTGTTGGGCAGAGTTGGATGACAGACAACTATCTGGACCCGAACTTGTCCAGGAAACCACTGATAAAATAACTCAAGTACTAAACCGATTGAAATCGGCACGAGACCGACAAAAGAGTTACGCTGATAACCGCCGTAAACCTCTTGAGTTTCAAGTAGGAGACAAGGTCCTACTCAAGGTATCTCCTTGGAAAGGAGTTGTACGATTTGGAAAACGCGGTAAACTGAATCCACGATATGTTGGACCATTCGAAATCCTAGCAAGGATTGGTCCTGTAGCTTATAAGCTTAAACTGCCGCAAGAACTTAGTAATATTCACGACACCTTTCACGTGAGTAACCTTAAAAAGTGTCTATCGGATGAGACACTAATTATCCCTCCTGACGAAGTTTTCATTGATGCAAAACTCAACTTTGTGGAGGAACCTATCGAAATCATCGATCGGAAAACACATAAACTCCGACGCAGTCGGATTGAACTAGTTAAGATTCGATGGAACTCAAAACGCGGTACAGAGTCTACCTGGGAACGTGAGGACGAAATGCGCAAGAAGTATCCTCACTTATTCGAAAGCGTGACAGCAACTCACGACACGATTTAAATCTCGGGACGAGATTTTGCTAACGGGGGGAGAATGTGACACTCCTCCAAATTAGGTATATATTTATACTACTAACATGCATTTCTTACGCTAATTCCCTGCGATTGTTTTAATCTAAACCTAGGATGTGATGTAAGTCTAGCAAAGCCCATTACCATAAAACAAAATGTGGAATTATCCAAACAAACATTATTTACTTTAATATATTACGAGAATATATTACGCGTATTTAAAATGTTATAAAACACTCGGTACGCGACAAAAACGCGTGAAACGCGCCCGACACGTGAAATAAACTCAAGTTATATTTTTATAACTCATTATTAAGTATTTTGATAAAATACTTCAAGTTAAAACATCGCGATTACACGCGTACGAAAATAACGTTTTTAAAACGTTACGCAATTCGGATAAATGCACGATTCGCGATCGTGACCAAACGACAACTCAAATATTATTTTAGATACCTAAAATATGTTATTTGAACAAACTTTCACTTAAAATGTCGCATTTTAAATCGTTAACGAAACATACATATTAAAACGTATAACGACTAATTAAAACGTTAAACGACCGGGTAAACGAACACGAGGCGTAACGCAACTTTGGGAACAAGTTTTACACACCCATTGGGGCATGGGACCCACGAAATCTGCAGAAAAATGGGGAGGGGGAAACATGTTTTTCCTTTTCTTCCTTTGATAACTTACACACACAATTACCACCATCACTCTTTACTCCATCTCCCTCACCTCTCCTCTCTCTCTCTATCTCACCTCTCTCTCTCTCTAAAAAGCTGGAAAACCAGCCCCAAACACCCTCAAGAACACCATAAAAACACCATCAAAAGTCCTTGGATCGCTAGGCTCGTTTGGACAAAAACGCTCACCTCATCGTTAGCTACGTTTTCATCTTCTCGGTTTTTCAAACCGACTATTGTAAGAACTTCACAACTCAAGTATTTTACTTACATAATGTTTATTAACATGTTTAGTTGCTTATTTAACAAAGTAATGTCCCAACCATGTGTTAAAACTCGTTTTTAATACACATACATATATATACAAAATCTGCCACTGAAAACAGTCACTTTCTCGAATTTTTATAAAATCATACACTCGAAACTAGCGTAAACTTTCTAAACATGAAATCTTGGAAATTTCGTGATCTACAACTTTCGTGTTGAGCACTTGGACCAGAAGTACACCGGTTTTCCCAGAAAACGCGATTTGTGAACATATCACTGTTTTGGCCGGAATCTGTATATAACATTTCTTGATTTTTGTTAAAAATGGAAGATGAACACTAAAAGTCTCGGAAAAATAAAGAAATGATCTAGAGACTTAGGAGAACATTTGGTAATTTCTGTGGGACTTGATTCGGACTAGATGTTAGAGAAAACGAGGGTTTCGTTGGAGCAAAATCTGGAAAACTCAAACCGGGGACTGTTTTGATGTTTTTGTGAAAACGACACTTCGGGTCAACCACTAAACGAACCGAAAATTTTTCTAGGCTATATTAACCATTCTAAGACTTGTGTAAAAGTTTCGGGTCAAACCGAGCACGTTTGACCAAGTCAATATAGACGAGACACGGACGATAAACGTAAACCGACAAATGTTAAACATTAGAATGACGACGAATACAACGATTGGGACAATTTATGAAAATATATTTTGATAACGAAACGGAAGTTTTAGTACATTTTAAACGTGTATAAACTTTTATAAAATAGGACGAGACAAACATTTGGGTATAAGGAAAAACGAAAACGAATGTTCACAATTCATTACGGGATTAAGTTACACGTACTAGTTTTTATATGCAATGAACGCGCTTAAACATAAAAATATATATATAAAACCTATATATATATTTTCAAGTAATACGTTATAATAACGTAAATTGCGAACCAAAGTCATTAATAAGGACACGACTAAATTGCGCGACAATTCCTAACATATGAAAACTATAAGTTTTAATACGAAAACCACGTATTCAAACTCAATGTATGTGAGACAAATATATATAAGTATACGACAATTTGTAAAATGTATATTTATACAAACAAAACTGAGACATACGTTTAACAAACGTACACTTTATTATTAATATACAGCGAGTATATTGAACAAATACATATATATATGACAAGAATATATGTACAAACGATAACACCAAAACAACGTCACCAACAAATTCAACAACAAACTATTAACGTGATTCGAAGCTATCGATCACTGATGTTAATACAATATTGTGTATAGGTTGACTCGTTGGGCTACTCGACACTACTTGCTAGCTTTCACATCCGCCACTACTACTACGTGAGTTCACAAACCCCTTTTCACTGTTTTATTGCTTTTAAAACCCGGGGTGAGAACATAGAAACGGATTGCTACTGCATGCAAATACTGAACTGATTTAAATACTGTATGTATTTACTGAACTGTTTATGAAAGGGTATTTCATACAACTACTTGAACTGCTGTTCATGAAACTGTTTTCATACTGTTTTGGGAATTAGACAAACTGATCTTGGTAAGGACCTAGGCTTACGATGTAGTGCATAAAAGTCCTTATGGCTACAGACTATAACCATTAGCTAGGTGACTCTAGCCACTGAGTATACGGATAGTAGTATCGCCGTGACGACCCTCCTACGGATTTGGGAGCGTATACTTACTAAGTCCTATTGGCAACAACAACAGATTTGGGTCGTGGATTGGTTATAGGGTTAGGTTGCGTTACCTTACTCGACAGGTTTAGCTCACCTTTTGAGGGATCACCGTCTAAATATTCCCACTTACGAAACTACTATTTAGGAAGGGTATTCCTACTGAACTGCTTGGAAATGTTAATCCTTATATAAGTTAACCTGTGTTTCCTGCTTACAAACTTGAATTGGGAAATGTTATTTATTAACTTGTGTTTCCTACACTATACATAAACTTGTGAATTCACTCAACAATCATGTTGACGTTTTATTCTATGTTTTTCAGGGAATTAGCAGCGTAAGTAAGATCTGCATGCATATCAGGACGGACTACCCTGGACTTGTTTAGGATGCCACTACTTTTGGGACACTTGGATTTCCTCCGTATAACCGCAATTACTGCGGTCATACCTATGAAATCTACTTTTGCTGTTATGTATTTTATGAAATACTGTTTTCAACACTACTATTACTGTTACAACTTTACGAGTTGTAACCTTTTGTAAAACTTGATATGGTTGGCATCTGAATAATTACCGTTCTGCGATAACCCTATGCTCTGATGTATGAATGTATCTGTTGGATCGTGTTACTGTTCGCAGCCCCGCCACGTCACTAAGCTTCCGCAAAACATTAAACTAATCGTAATTACCGTTTGGCGGGGTGTGACAATCATCATCTGAAGCCGATTCACCATCACGGCCTCCAGATGGACCAACATCAGAATCCTAAATATTAAATATATTAAACATTTATGATTAGCTATAAGCTCTAACATATAAGTTCTATATATGTTTAAGATTAATCTGATATATTACCTTAGAAGGTAAACCCTCATATCTATCAAGCTGTCCCTGCTCACCCTCAGGTCGAGTGACCTCTGGGTCTGCAGTCTCAGCTTCCTGATCATAATGATATTTATATTTTATAATTAGAAAACTAATCAACTAATTATCTATATCATTATCTTTATATAATCAAATTATATTAATAATTCATCAACTCGGTACCTATATTATTATATAATTAAAATTATACCTCAGCAGGTGCGGCATCAATATACTGATCAATCGCTTGAAGATGCGGATCATTGGCATCATCATTTTGCCCTAGCACCTCTTGCACCAGCTGTGCAGCTACCTCTGGGTTCACCTGTTCGCCAACCTGTTCCAAAACATCCTCCACAAGCTCTTGTGGATCTTCATGTTGAACCACATCAGCTATTGGGTCTGGAACAGCAGCAGCAGCACCAACATCTTGCCAACCATTGTTCGGTGGTGTCACCTAGGCAGGATCAACAATAAAACCAAAAAGTTCTCTCTTTTCAGGCTTAACAACCCCCTCCTTCCTCACTGTCTGCAAAAACATAGCATTGTAGCCTCTGAGCCCGATAATATATACACGTAAGTGCGGCTCAGGAATAACAAGCTCTGGCAGATGAGCACGAATGATCAGCATACAAAAATGCGGGTAAACTAGAAATCGTGATCTGACAGAACCCGAAATTTGTCTAACTAGCTCTCCAAAAATATAATCACAAAAACTGTATGGTTTATTATAAACCAGGGACAGTACAACTGATACAAAGGCAGGGCTCAACTCATCGAAACCTCCCTTCTTTGGTGCAAAAACTGTGACAATCACGTGCCACAAAAACCTCCACTGTCCAATAACCAAAGGTTTTTGGAACTGACGTCCTCGTCTATCACCCGTATATCCCATACGGCCTATAGCTTCCTCAATAAAATCCATGGGAAACTCTATATTTCCGTTCTCCTGTTCTTCCATCCCAAGCTGTAAAATCTCACGAAGATTTCTAGCAGTAAAAACAATCGGTTGCTCATTAATCGTTGTACGAATAACTGGAGGAACACAGTCTGATCATACTCGATACCTTCCCAGAAGTCATGAAGGATAGTCTGAGAAATAGGCGGAGACGCCGTAATAGCATACCGAATATGTGAATGTGCCAAAAAAGTAAGCACTGAAGCTACTTTGCTAGCTCCCTTTGCCCGTATATCAAGATCAACTAGAATGTTGTGACCTTTATCGAATTGTCGTGCCATATCTGTAAAAACACAAATGTCAACAAGTAACACACGTTAATTAATTTTAAACTATAACGTATTATGAATGAAAATTCATCAAACATCTTAGCTTAAAAGTATATAAATCTTGTTACTTTGCAGTCTCAAGTCGTATATAATAATATAACTTATAATTAATTTAAAACCAAAGTCTTATATATATATATACATATGTCATTACGTATTAATATAAAATTCGTACGTCAAAACATATTATAATAAACTTTTAAAGTCATAAGTTTCTTGTGGATACAAATAAAAGTAGCTTATTACATTAAACGTTTAAATTGCAAGTTACAATTTATTTTTACAAGTTATATTCAACTCGCAAAAATCAAAACTGAACTCGCAACTCAATTCGCAGCCATGTCAACTCGCTAACCAAGTCAAGCTGCAACTCGACTCGCAAGTCGATTTGCTAATCAACTCGGTCCGCAAGTCAACAAGTCAACGAACATAGTTGACTCGCATCGTCAATTAGTCAACAAACAAGTTTTCAACTCGCAAAGAGAGGTCTGCGAATCGAGAGGTATCTCAACTAGCTAATGTGACTCTGCGAATTGAATCGGTGTTCAACTCGCAACATGAACCGGTGTTGCGAGTCGAAATGAAAATTGATTAATCCAGCAATGTTTGATGTGCCGTGGATCACAAATCACAATTAGAACATTATATCTAGTGCGGAATACAAGATATAACTCAATATATGAATAAGAGAAGAAGTATTCAATATCAAACTTTGCTTTTGTATTTCAAACACAGAGAGTTCTGCGACAATAGGTATCCAATAACTATTGTCGGAATGACTTTTACGACAATGCCTATTCACGGATTTCTATTGTCGCAAAAATAAAAACACTTAGATTCTATACATTTCAGTTTTTACAAAAACAAACAAAATCAAGCTTTAGACAATCTTGCTTCAACAAACTCCCCCTTGGATAATGCTTGATTTCTTGAGACTTTAAACTTTAAGTATATCCAGGCAAATTACATCCGGCATGAACACCTTGGGCACAACAAACTTCAACAACTCTTTGAAACTTTAAGGCCATGAGTTCATCATCAAAGGCATCATCATATATAATTGGATTTACTAGAAGAACTTCAAGATCATCTTTTGAGAGATTTATCAAACTCAAAGGATCAAACACATATACAATCGTTTCGCGATTCCACATGATTTCTCCCTTGGTATCTCGATCGTAACATGCAATCACTGCTTCTCCTGTGCTTCCATTATACTTCCAATAACTCACGAATTTCCAAAAATTAATCGGAAGTTTCTCAAGTGGAATTTTTCTCAGACATTTTACCTTTGGATAAGTAATGATTACCCGTGGTTGATTTGAAACGGGTTCAATGTCGAAATAATCCACAGTTCTTCTTTGAAATGTCTCTTTAACCGAAGTGTATTTTCCTTTATTGCATTCACGGGAGAGAACTTCAGTCATCCAATTCACCAAACCATTCTTAGAATGATTGATAATATCAATCGAAGCAATATGATTTATTTCACACTTAGGAAGTTTCTCAAGAGCTTTGAATGTTGGATAAAAATATTGCAACCCGTCTGTTATCTTGATGATAAATACTTTGTTATCATTATCATACTTCCATCTAATAATCCTTCCCACACATTCATGACTTGGAATCTTGAAGAATTTTCTTGTCTTGATAATCTCAGGCTCAGGTTGCTTTGAAAACCACCAAGGAACTTTTTGTTCCGGTTCTTTTTCTTCATCTGAGTCAACCCAAAACCCTTCTTGTGAACACATATCAGACTGAACTTTTTCCGGATGCAATTCATCTTCAGAATCTTCCCAGTCTTTAACATGTACATCATCAAAATCAGGTTCAAACCCTGGAGGAAATAGTGGATCTTCAAATTCATCAAAATCATATTCACCATCATTACATAACTCCACAAACGGAACCAAATCTTCAATAATGATATTCAAAGGAGTAGGACATAGAATCTCTTCTTCGTCATCAATACTATCCAATAACTTCTCTTGATCAAATCTATGTGAAGATTCACTAATCTCAAATATAGAAGATTCTTCAATATCATCAAACAAACTTTCAAGATTCTTCAATATCATCAAAATTTGGTTCGGGAGTCAACACCAAAGCAGGAACAGAACTTATTGGTTTGACATTCAAAGGTTCTTCCTCTTCAACATTCTGAACTAAAACCATTGCGTGAGAAAAATCAGGCTGATCACCACCATTTTCACCAGAATCATCAGAAGTACTGTCATCATGCCCTTCAACATCATTATCATCATCAGATCCTTCATTTCCTTGATCATTTAGTTCAGCATTATCATTTTTCTGATCATTATCATCATCATCATCATCAACATCAGCAACTTCATGCACATTCTCCCCCTGATCACCTAATTTTTCTTTTAAAAGAAAGACTTCTTGTTCGAGTGACTCAATTCTTAAGGTCTGAGAAGCAAGTTGTTGACCTTGATTAGCAATAAGTATATCCTGGGTGCCAATGCGTTGCATAGCATGAAATAAATCATCTCGCAATTTGTCTACCAAAGATATCAAAGGAGTCACAGCTCTTTGAAGAGAAGCATCGAGAGCTGACATACTCACAATAGGAGTAGTTGTGGTCGATGAAGTTCCAGCAGCTGTAGAAAATGAAGTAGTAGGTATGGATGAAGGAATAGGAAGAGAAGTAGAAATACCAGATGCGGAAGACATAACAGGCATTGATATAGAAGAAGGCAGTGCTGAAGAAGTGACCGGCAAAGATTCAGAAATATATATTGCAGAAGAAGTCACTGGTAGAGAACAAGAAGAAGAAGAAGAAGAAGAAGAAGAAGTCACTGGTAGAGAAGAAGAAGAAGAAGAAGTCACTTCCTTCTTTGAGTAGGTCTATACTCAGGAATATTTTCAGGATCCTGTGCCTCCTCTCGTTGTCGTCTTAAATCTTGTCGTTCCTTCGCGATATTTTCCTCAGTAAGTCTTTGAGAAACTAAAGATTCTTCAATAGTCTTTGGATCAATAGGTTCCTCATCCTCAGAACTAGATGATTCTATCTCAACAGGATGATCAAGATTTTGTTGAACAATATCATCAATTTCATGAACCATTTGAAGTTCATCTTCTCCTTGAACTGACTCCCCCTCAACTGAAGCTTCCTCACTATCATCGTCTGATTCCATTTGTATATCAATCTAAGGTGGAAGAAAGTCATCATCTATGATATGCCCAAAGAGATCAACAGTCGGTGGTGTAGGTTTACCACGATAACTGTTACAGTCAGCGAACACTCTTTTGGGAATCGGAGTGTAATGCAAAATTGTACCATGATATGTAATCCCTTGAATATGTTGATCAAAGATCAGCTGAAGAAATCGTGGGTACATAAAAAATCCGTCTTCATTGATATTTCCAACCAAATTATCAAAAATATATCTTGAGAAGTATACGGAATGTTGAGTACCAAAGCTGTCATTAAACCAGCTAAGTGGTAACTCATTGCGTCAAATCCTGCTTTCCGTGGAGAGATACATCCAATCAATCAATGTGTGAGCCAAAAATTTCCAATGTGGACAAAAATGATTCTTCATGATTTGGACATCTTGTGGTCCTTTTATACAACCTATTTGGTGAAGACAATCATCAATAATATTGCGGGGAATAGGATTTAACACATTCACAGAATCACCTAATTGTAAAGTATGTCGAATTAATTCCTCAGTGAGCACCAGAGGTCTTCCATCGACTGTGGCCGTGATACAAGACGGTTGAACGTGCGTGTGATATTCAGCAGAAGTCCAGAAATCCGTCATATGATCCTCATAGATGTTTGTCACTGGAACCGTCAACGCATGAGATATCCTGGTTTCAGGTTTATCCGGTGCCTCAAGTAGATAAGCTGTGGCATTGTGTCATTTTTCAAAAATAACAGGCCGTCGAAGCACATCAGGTTGTTCAGCAGCGATAGGATCAAGAGCTGCCATGGATATACAAATACAAACTGCACAAAGTATATGTTAAGCAAAGAACCTAAACATACTTTTGAAAACTTTCAAGTCTTTAAAAAATCTGAAAATTTTCTAAGTGTTGAAAATATGCGACAATAAGAACTTTGAGCACTGTTAATGCGACAATATCATTATTATACGACAATCGTTATATACAGAACACTGTTCATGCGTGAATAACATTTGTCGGAGTACTATTCATGCGTGAATAAGTACTGTTCATGCGATAATAATGAATTGTCGTAACAAGTATTTAAAACAAGTCAAAGTCAACAAGTCAGATTCACAGAACACTGTTCACGCGTGAATAAGCTATTCATGCATCAAACCCTAATACACTGTTCATCCGACAATAAGTATTGTCGGACGATTTTGGAGTACTGTTCATGAACAGTGTATTTCGCACATTTTCAATGATTAAAACTTATTTACAGAGAGATAAAGAGGGAAAATTATACCATAGATGCGTAATGAAAAGCGTTCAAGTCTGTCTGAACAAAATCGAAAGAAATGAAGCACACATCAAGTAATCGAAAAGAAACTCAAACGTCCAGCGTATTGTCGGAAAGGGTTATTGTCGGAAAAGGTGTTTGTTGGATGATATTTTGAAAAAGTGAATAAAATTTCAAAATTTTAAATACTTATACAATTTTTTTTTCTTTTTCTTTATCCGTGAATAAAGAAAATTTCGTGAATAAGGTCCGAGAATAGTATTCCGACAATAACTGTTTAATAAAACATTTTGATCAAATCAAATATACTTTGGATAAAATGTTAAACTATTTAAAACTAAAAATTTTAAAAATGAAAAATCATTAAACTAAATATTTACAAACTTAACATAACAAAATAAAAGTAAAATATTTTTGTTGGGGTAATTCTCATGAGTTGGGATCATATTGGGATAAATGAATGTATTTATTTTTATTATTTAGAAATGAAAGTCTATTTTGATTGTTAGTATTTTTGACCTCTTTAAATTTACTTAGCATTAATAAAACATACTTTCTAAGAATTATTCTACATTTAATTATTGGTATTATTGTACTCTAAAACACTCTTGCATTTAAATATCTTTAATTCTTTTATTATTAGCATGCATATTACTTTAGATAATCTAAATAAAAATATACTTTTAGGTACATAATATATTAGTATTTTCATATAAAGAGTGAGAATATGATGATATCTTTAGAAGTACACACATATGTTGGAATGACACTTAGTCACACATGTCATACCCCTGGTTGGACTTATAAACTGTATCACAGGTCTATACATCGTATAACAAAGTGATAGAGTTTATTTTGTTTTGATATATGAAACTTTGGAATATTTGACGTCCATTTATAAAAATATACCAACTAAGGTCTGTACTCAATACAACAAATAGTCAATATATTTCCCCAGATATCATAATATTAAGACCCTAAATCATGAATCATAATATACTAATTCCCAAAATTTAAGACATTTTATCATCATTTTGATGACCTTTGATCATTTTGATTAGACCTTTGATTGTCATATATTAATATTTTGATTATGTAAAATAATATGCATATATGATTAAAATTTCCTAGACTAGATATTTTAAATACAAAAATGCCTACCAATAAATCACATATAAAATTAATTAGTAGAAAATTTGGCTTAAAAATGCTATGTAAACCTACTAACACATCAAATATAGTACTAATCATTTCTTTTATGTAATATTTATCAATACATTTCCCAATGTACTATCATTTCCCAACGTTTTACACAAAATCTCCTCCGATTTTTTATTTTTCAAATGTTTTTGGATTTTTATTTTTCAAATGTTTTTGGATTTTTGTTTATAAAAGAAAAACAAGCAAACAATAAATAGAAAATAAAAATATTAAAGATCCAAAGTTTACTTAATTTGATCCAAATGTTTCATGCCGAGCATCGAAATGAGTTCCTCAAAACGTGGTTTTGAAAATGCTTTGTTAAACAAATCAGCTCTTTGTTTCAATGTATTAACATGAACCAAAATAATCAAGTTTTTCTCATAGCAATCCCGTATGAAGTGAAAACGTATTTCAATATGTTTAGTTTTTGAGTGTTGAACGATATTATGTATGATACTTATGGCGGCAGTATTATCGATATGCAAAGGAGTTTTGGTAAGACGTAAACCATAATCTCGAAGTTGTTATTGAATCCAAAGGATTTGCGAACAACAACTGGCAGCAGCAATATATTCTGCCTCTGCAGTAGAGGTAGAAACCGTGTTTTGTTTCTTGCATTGCCAGGTCACAAGACGATCTCCTAAAAATTGACATCCACCAGACGTGGATTTGAAGTCAATACTACATCCGCCATAGTCAGAATCAGAGTATGCTGAAAATGAAAAGTCTGCATCATTCGAATACCAGATGCCTAGATCAGGCTTGCCCTTCAAATATCGAAAGATTCTTTGTACGACCTTCAAATGTGAGACTTTGGGATTTGCTTGATACCATGAACAAATAGACACAGCAAACATAATATCATGTCTTAAAGCAGTTAAGTACATAAGAGAACCAATCATTGATCGATATTCCTTTTGATCAGTTGGTGATTCATCAAGAGCAGGTCCAATTTTGTCAACAAGATCAATGGGAGTTGAAATAGATTTGGCATCCACCATCTTAAATGTCTTTAAGATGTCATGAACATACTTCGTTTGATGTATGAAAATGCCCTTGTCTAGTTGTTGAACTTGCAAACCTAGAAAGAAAGACATTTCCCCCATTGAACTCATTTCAAACTTAGACTTCATGATATGCAAATTCTTTGCACAAACTGTCATTATTAGACCCAAATATGATATCGTCCACATATACTTGAACGAGGAGCAAATTTCCTTTTGTTTTCCGAATGAAGAGTGTACTATTAATTTGACCCCGTAAAAACCCATTAGCAAGTAGATGTTGAGATAAAGTCTCATACCAAGCTCGAGGAGGTTGATGTAACCTGTATAAGGCTTTATCCAACCGCAACACATAATCTGGGTATTTAGGATCTTCAAAACCTGGAGGTTGTTTGACAAACACTTCTTCATGCACTTTCCCATACAAAAATGCACATTTGACATCGAGCTGATACACTTTGAAATTCATGAAAGAAACATATGCTAGGAAAATCTGAATGGATTCAAGTCTAGCAACTGGAGCAAAAACTTCATCATAATCCAAACCTTCAATATGAGTGAAACCTTGAACCACTAATCTTGCTTTATTACGAACCACAATTCCTTGATCATCTTTCTTATTTCTGAAAACCCACCGCGTGCCAATAGATGAATATCCTTGGGAGGTTTCACCAGTGTCCAAACTTGCAATTTTACGAACTGTTGCAATTCTTCTTGCATTGCTTGAACCCAAGAAGAGTCTGACAAAGCTATCTAAACATTCTTTGGTTCAATCTGTGATAAAAAACAAGTAGAAGACTTGAGTTGATGTTGAGTTTTGATCCCTTCAGAAACATCTCCAATCACATTTGTGAGTGGATGTTTATGCTCAGAATTAACCCGCAAAGTAGAAACAGATTCCACATTCAAGTTGGTTCCTAAATGTGAATCCTCAGGATTACTGACTACTTCATCACTAGAATCATCATGAATTGATTCTTCTAGTTCAGTAGAAGGTTCATGAAAAGCTTCAGTATCATCAGGATTTGAAGTTGTGTCAACTTCATCAGTTGACAAAGGATGAGAAGGTTCATGAGCAACAAATTCTTCTGTTGATTGAGGAGGAGAAATATTAGAAGTAGATACTGGTGGAACAGAAGAAAAAATCGGCTCAACAGGAGAAGAAAGAACCGGAATAACAAATTCATCAGAATCCTCAACAGGAGATGACACATCATTTTGAAAATGAGCAAGAGAATTAAAGAATGAGTCATAATCAAATAACCATTCTGGACCGATCCCATTGGATGGAGAGGAATACCGTAAGAATTCAACCTCATAGCATTCTTCTATTCGATGTGATGCCTTGTTATAAACTCTTATGTTTTGAGAATTTGCTGAGTAACCTAAGAAAAATCCAGATTCAGATTTCTCAGCAAATTTGGAAATGCGATCCTTAGTTTTCATAAATAAACATGGGCATCCAAAAGGTTCCAGAAAGAGAATATTCGGCTTCCGATTATTCAATAACTCATAGCTCGTTTTCTTTTTGTCTTTGACCACAAGAACTCTATTTAATACAAAACAAGCCGTATTAACTGCTTCAGCCCAAAAAGTTGTTGGTAATTTTACATCCGAAAGCATAGTTCTTGCAGCTTTAATCAATGTTCTGTTCTTTCTTTCAGCAACTCCATTTTGTTGTGGAGTTCGAGAAGCACTGAATTGTTGAGAAATACCATGTTGAAGATAGAACATTTCCATGATGTAGTTCTTAAACTCCGTTCCATTATCACTTCGTAACCTCTTTACTTTTAACGAAAATAAAGTCTCTAATCGTAAAATCATATACTTAATTTTCTCAGCCATCTCATCTTTGAAACTTAGAAAGTAAACTCATGAAAATCTTGAGTAATTATCAGTAATTACCAAGCAATAGGATTTACCACCAATACTGTGAGTAACTGGGCCAAACAAATCCACAGGAAATACAATGATCATTTAGTGAGAAAGTATGTTTAGGAACTCCAATCACTAAATCATTTTTGACTAAAAAGTTAATTTTCCTAAAGTTGATATGCCCCATCCGTCTGTGCCATAAAACTGAGTCCTTTTCTGATGCTTTTGACAACAAACAAGTATGCTCCATTGTAGGAGTTATAGATCGCATATCTAAGACATACATATCTTTAACCCTAGGAGCGCGCATAAGAATCCATTCTTTTGGAACAACAAAACCCAGTTTGAGAATCAAACACTCTTCATCATTGAACCATGTCGACAGCTTTTTGTCACACACTTATGAAACACTAAGTAAATTATGTTGAAGTTGTTCAACATAATTCACTTTGTCAAAACTTATTTCACCATTTGTGACAGTTCCTTCACCTGAAATCATTCCTCCTTTATCTCCCGCAAAAGCAACAAACCCTCCATTTTTTATTTTAACATCTTCTAGTAAGGAGAGATTCCCGGTCATATGTCTTGAGCAGCCACTATCTATGTACCACACATTATCGATAGCTCGGGATGACTGCAAGACATTTGATGGAAACAATTAGTTGCTAATGGAGACCTAAGCCTTGGAGGCTTTGGGTCGTACAGTGATTTCATCTATGATGAAAACGTCACTTTCTTTGAAATCCTTTTTGAAATCTTTTGACGAATCATAAGATGATGATTTCTTCTTGGAAGAAACAAAAGTATTGATTCCCGGTTTTTGTGGATTTTCAATAGATGATTTTGAAACATTTTTGTCCTTTGAAGATTTAACTTGCTTTGAATGTTCTCTCGAACGTTTTCTTGCAAATTTATGACAATCATTAAAAAGATGTCCACAAATTCCACAATAGAAACAACTTCGTGTTTCATACTTTCTCCGAGAATGAAAACTTTTATAAGAACCATGATATGAAGGTTTACTTGTAGAAGCATCATACTTAGAATATGAGCTTTTACTAGTAGAAGCTTCACATTTTGAAAAGTCAGGTTTGGAAGCATGATATTGACCTTTTGGTGATGAAGAAGATGATTGTGATTTGTGTGGAGAAGAAGTGCTTTTCAAAATCTTGGTAACTTGTTTTGGAATTTCACAAGCTTTAGATTTTTCTTTATTATTTTGAATCAGAACACACTTCTTAAGTTTTTCACAATCATTGTTCTTCATCTTTGAAGATTGATTAGGGAAATCTGATGAATTATTCTCATGTGGTGATTCATAACTCTCTTTAGAAGAAACCTTTTGAGTTGTTTCTTTATGAGGTTTTGAATCATCAACTTTTCCCTTCCCATACACAAACTCAGAATCAGATTCATCTTTACCTAGCAATTGAAAATAAGAATTTGGTGGTGGAACAAAATGATATCCAATTCCAGCATTAGACTCTGCTTTTGTGAAACGCCCTGAAAATCTAATTTTTTATTTTTTTATTTTTTTATTATACCTTCAATTAGGACTTCTCGATCATCAATTACCTTAGAAATCATTTTATATTTATCCCATATAAAATTTTAGACTAAAAACTGATTTTCAGATTTTGTACATACTCACGCGATCCAAATTTTTGAGCTGGGATCGCGTATCTAAGCACAAACCTTTCTGTTTACAAATTGCACTGACTCACGCGATCCAGAAAATTTTCTGGGATCGCGTAGCCATGCCTATTTTGGAAGTCAGCAGAAGTCAACTTTTTAGCCAATTTCAAACATGCATAACTTTTTACTCGTTATGAATTACGACTTGAAATTTTGCACACACCTTCCCTATACCATATAAACTTTTTCTCAATTCCACTTTTTCAAGTTTTACATTTTTCTAAGATTTGACCCGTAGACGGATTTTCGGATAAATTAGACCAAATTCTCAACATATCAATTCCCAAACCATGATTTCTGAAATATTGAGCTTTTGACCTCATAACACATATACTAAAGCAAATTTGTGAAGCTATTTCCCACACTCTTAACCTTCCTCTAACTCAATTTGAACCGTGTGTGCTTTTAAAGACCCATTTTGACCCTTTTTGACCCGCTGACTTTAAAGGGCTAATTTAACCCATTCAATAGTTGACCAATAGGACATTTGACTTCCTTACAACTTTTCAATATACATACACAACCAAAATGGCAAGTACACTATAACTTGCTCTTTTTACACTTTCTACAACATTTTTATCCATTACATATCATGATATACTACTAAACCATACAATTACTTGTCTTTGCTTATACCTTTGCAACATGTCAAAACATTGTTTAAAAAGGCTTTCAAAAGAGATGAGCTTGTGTAACTTACAACAAGCTTGCAATTCCACGTCTAGTCTTTACTAGCTTCCTTTCCCTTCCCACTTCCACTTGTACCTACAACATAAACTAAATTAATTAAGCACTTTGCTTATTGAGTATATGTATAACTAATCAAATATGCAATAAAACATATAATAAACAAGGAATTTAGATTACTTCCATTTTTCTCTTTCAATTCTCTATTCGCAAATTCTAATCAAATGTGCACATTTCAAATCTTTCAATTAGCTAACCTTGATTAGCTAGTCTACTCATACCATTAGCTAGTATAACTAGCTACTAACCAATAACATAACTAACCTTGGTTAGTCATTCTAATCACTTTATGGCTAATAATCATTAACCATTCTAATCACATGTATTCAACATATTCAAATTCTAATAACAACTAATCATTCCATATACTCACCTTGGCTTATTAAATAGCTTGAAATAAGATGATCAAATGATGATAACTCTTCTTTAACACCTAATACACATTCATATAACACACATATCAATAATTAATCATGCTTTCAACTACTAATTCATCTAATTACTTCTCCCCCACTTAATGTTTACTAATTTCACTTTGACTAAACTAACTAACTTCATTCTCATTATCATACTCATAGCTTTAATACAAATTAAGCTAGTTCCAAGTTATTACTAACTTCTACTAACACTTTACACTTGTAATTCAAACTAATTCATATATTTTATAAGAAATCCCATAAACCCTAATCTTAATCCATCACTCTTAACATGAAATTGAGTATCTACTCATCATTACTAAGTTAAACTAACAACAATTATTCAATTACAAGCCCTAATTTCGGATTAATTCCTACTAATTAACTAAAACCCATGAAAACCCAAGTTCTAGGGTTCTTAAAGAAATTAGAACACTTACAATGATTAAAGGATGATGGAAGAAGATGATTTGAAGCTTGAATTGAAGATTAATCTAAATCTTAAAGATTTGTTCTTGATTTCCCTTGTTTCCTGCGATTTATACTCTGTTTATTTTATTTATTTTGTGTTCTAAGCTTCTTTGGAAGATGCAGGAAGAAGACACGTACTGTGTCTTTTAATTTCTTTAATTTCTTTAATTTCTATAATTAAAAAGATGTTTATATTATTGTACACTAAAATAATACCTTGAAAACTGAGGTGTTACAACTCTCCCCCACTTATTATGTGCGTGTCCTCACGAACCATTCTTGGTATACCGCGGGGTAGTATATCATCATCCACTCCTCCGGTTCCCAAGTAAATTCTGAACCTTTCCTATGACGCCACTGAACTTTAACTATCGAGACTGATTTATTTCTGAGCTGTTTCACTTTCTGATCAAGGATTCTAACTGGTTCCTCTACATAACTCAACTTGTCATTTACTTCTATTTCTGTCAATGGCACATAAGAAGCTTCATCGACTAAACATTTTATGAGCTGAGAAACATGAAATGTGTCATGAATGCTAGCAAGTTCTTCTGGTAACTGTAGTCGATAAGCAACCTTTCCAACTCTATCTGTGATTTTGAATGGTCTAATATATCTTGGACTTAACTTTCCACGCTTTCTGAACCGAATAATTCCTTTCCAAGGAGAAACATTAAGCATCACCTTATCACCTATTTGAAATTCAATAGATCTTCTACGCTTGTCTGCATATGACTTTTGTCGATCTTGTGCCATTTTCATTCTTTCTCTAATCTGATCAATCTTTTCTGTAGTCATCTGCACAATATCTGTACTACCAAGTTCTCTTTGACCAACTTCGCCCCAACAAATTGGAGTTCAGCATTTTCTACCATATAACATTTCATACGGTGGCATTTTAATCGAAGAATGATAACTGTTATTATATGAGAATTCTACTAAAGGAAGATGAATATCCCAACTACCACCGAAATCTATGGCCCAAGCTCTGAGCATATCCTCAAGGGTCTGAATGGTATGTTCGCTCTGACCATCAGTTTGAGGATGAAAAGATGTACTGATATGCAATCGAGTTCCCAAATCTTCTTGAAACTTATTCCAAAATCGAGAAGTAAAGCGAGTATCTCAATTTGAAACTATAGAAAGTGGAACTCCATGTCTAGCAACTACTTCTTTAACATAAAGATCAGCTAACTTTTCTGAAGGAGCTTCTTGAATGGGTAAGAAAATAGCACTTTTCGTCAAACGGTCCACAATCACCCAAATAGTATCATGTTGCCTTGGTGTTCTTGGCAACTTCGTAACAAAATCCATGGTGATGTGTTCCCATTTCCATACCGGTATATCCAAGGGTTGAAGTTTACCGTATGGTTGTTGATGCTCAGCTTTAACTTGCAGACAAGTAAGACAGTTCTGAACATGTTTAACTATATCGCGTTTCATACCTGGCCACCAAGAGTCATGTTTCCAATCAGGATACATCTTGGTAGCACCAGGATGAATAGAATATCTGGATTTATGAGCTTCATCTAATAACATTTTCTTCACTTCACTTGTTCATGGTATCCAAATTCTACCATAACGCGTCTTCAAACCTCTAGAATCATCTACTAATTCTGAGAGTTGACCGGCTAATCGTTGTTTATTTGGATCATTTGATGCTAAGACTTCAACTTGAGCAGCTTTATTGGAATCAAACAACTGAGGAAGTACAGTCATTTGAAGAGATTTTACTGAAAGAACATAATGACTTGCTTTTCGACTAAGAGCATCTGCAACCACATTAGCTTTACCAGGATGGTAAAGTATGTCGCAGTCATAATCTTTTACTAAATCTAGCCATCTTCTCTGCCGATTGTTCAAATCATGCTGATCAAAGAAATATTTGAGACTTTTGTGGTCGGTGTAAATGGTAAATTTAACACCATAAAGGTAATGGCTCCAAATTTTAAGAGCAAAGACCATGGCTACTAACTCAAGATCATGAGTGGGATAGTTCTGCTCATGTGATTTTAATTGACGTGAATCATAAGCAATAACCTTCCCACGCTGCATAAGAACACAACCTAATCCAAGTTTTGAGGCATCACAATAAACTACCATATCCTCATTACCCTCGGGTAAAACAAGGATAGGAGCTTGACTAAGCTTTTCTTTCAACATTCGAAATGCTTTTGATTGATCATCTCCCCACTTCCATTGAACACTTGTTCTAGTCAACTGAGTCAAAGGAAAAGCAATCCTTGAAAAATCTTGAATGAAACGACGATAGTAGCCAGCTAAACCAAGAAAACTTCTAACTTCAGTGGGGCTCGAAGGTGGGTCCCACTTCATTACTGCTGTTATCTTGGAAGGATCAACTTGAATACCGTGAATATTGATCCTGTGTCCAAGAAATTAGACTTCCCGTAGCCAAAATTCACATTTAGAGAATTTAACATATAATTTTTCACGCTGAAGTGTCTCTAGAGCCTGCCTAAGATGTACTGCATGATCACTCTCACTTTTAGAATAAATGAGAATATCATCAATGAAAACTATAACAAAGATATCAAGCATGGGCCGACAAACTCGATTCATCAGGTCCATGAAAGCAACTGGAGCATTTGTTAAGCCAAATGGCATGACTGTGAATTCAAAGTGACCATATCGAGTACGAAAAGCTGTTTTCAAAATATCTTCTTCCATAACCTTTAACTGATGGCAACCAGAATGAAGATTAATCTTTGAAAAGAAACTAGCACCCTGCCACTGGTCAAATAAATCATCTATTCGAGGTAAAGGATATCGGTTTTTAATGGTCACTTTATTTAGTTCTCTGTAGTCAATACAGATCCTTAAGGAGCCGTCTTTCTTTTTAACAAACAAGACTGGGGCTCCCCAGGGCGAACTACTAGGACAGATAAAACCTTTATCTAAAATCTCTTGCAGCTATTTCATCATTTCTTGCATCTCAGTTGGAGCCAGTCGATAAGGAGTTTTGGCAATAGGAGCGGCTCCAGGAACAAGATCAATTCGAAATTCCACTTGTTAATCAGGTGGGATACCTGGGAGTTCATCACGGAATACCTGAGGAAACTCTTTCACAAATGGAATGCTAGAAAGTTCTGGAACAGATTTAGAGCTATCAACTACGTGTGCCAAAAAGGCCCGACACCCGTGTGACAACAATCTTTTAGCTCGAGCAAAGGTACAAACAGGAATAAATTGCTTCGAATGTTCACCGTAAACAATAACTTCTTTTCCACTAGGTGCTTTAAGAAGAACTACCTTTTCGTGACAGTTAATCATACCTCTATTCTTTCCCATCCAATCCATTCCTATTACAACATGAAATTCTCCCATTTGCATGGGAATTAAATCTATTTTAAATATTTCACCTCCTATCTCAATAGTACACCCTCTATAAACATCACTAACAATCACTAGTTTACTATCTGCAATTTCAACTTCTAAAGGGTGTTCTAATTTAGCTATAGGAGTTTTCAGCTTTTCACAAAATAACAGGGACACAAAAGATTTTGTGGCTCCAGAGTCGAATAAAACATGGGCAGGTATAGTATTAATTATAAAGGTACCTGTCACCACGTCATGTGACTCTTTTTCCTCTTCTGCAGTGATCTGAAAAGAACGACCTTTTGCTCTTTGTCCCCCTGTCTCTCTTTTCTTTTTGGCTTCCTTCTTTTGCTCATTTCTTTTCATATCTTCCAATCTAACGGGGGAATTATCCTGTAGATGGTCATCCTTGTAACAATAAAAGCACATACGATAAGGATTAGGACAATTTGCTGCAATATGCCCTGGTTTACGACATTTGTAAGACACGGTGCTCCCTAATTGACTTTCCCCAGGATGCTTTCTACCACAATTATTACATTTAGGGAATTCCCGCGTTGGAGGCTGAGATTGACGGGTTGATGGTTGTGGTTGCGATCTTTGTTGTGACCTTCCAAATGATTTAAACTTCTTAAAAGGTTGAGATTGAGAAGTAGACTGTTCAACTTTTCATTTACTACTAGCGTCAACAGCTTTAGCTTGCAATTCTTTCTCTCGCGTTAACCCTTTATTCATCATCTTTGGAATAGAATCATAAATAGTCGGGTCAACGGATTCTCTAATCTCAACATTTAAATGCCGGTGATAATGATCTTTCATCAAATTCGGATTTGAAGTATACTCCGGACAGAACTGAGATTTATCATAAAACAAATTCGTATACTCGGTCACCGACATCTTTCCCTGATCTATTGATAAAAACTCTCCCTTCAACCTTTCTACTTCTGCCATTGGTGCAAATTCTGCTATGAATCTTTCTGTAAACGTATTCCAAGGAAGCCTGGCAGCTCCCTCTGCACCAAGAGTTTTAATTTGAGTATTCCACCAATCCTGAGCACTTCCTTTTAATTGATGAGCTGCAAATAAAACTCGCAATCTTTCCGGACACTCACAGAGCATAAAGGTTACTTCCATCTTGCTTACCCATCTGTTACTGATCCCTTTCTCCCTTAAACTCTGAAGGACTACAATTGGCAACATTCTTATACTCAAACTTTTCTTTTTCTCTATTCATTTGACGTTGAGCATTTAAAACTTCACTATTCGGCTGAGGGTTCGTTAAGATAGGATGTTTTTGTTCAAATTCTACTAATCGAGTGGTGATTATTTGCTCCATACATTCATACACCGAAGGAGCAAATTCTTGTAAAGATTGACTAATAACATCTTTTAATAACAACCTGTCTTCTAGATCTAAACTTCTATTTGAAACGTTCTCCTCTTGAATGGGAAAACGAACATTTGAACCCTCAGCTTCTCTATTCGGTGGGGTAGTCATTTACTAAAACAAAATACATAATCTAATTAGTACATTAGTCAATATTAAAATGCATAATCATCTAAACCTTTCTAAACTAACTAGCACAACGATTATCTCTTCTTTTCTCACATGCTTAGAAACTTTGAATCTCCCATGTGTACTAATGTAATGTAACCCCATTGGCCAGATGTAGTTACATTAAACTAATTACACATTTCTATTCAAAGTTCTTAAACACATTTCAAATCAAAGCAATATTCACTATCATAATCACAATCTGCTAATCACATATTAATAATACTACTAAAACACAATTATAACTTGCTACTACTCATTTATAAGTGGTTTAAGTTTAGGCAATCCTACTGTGGATTGCTTAAATCTCTTAAACCATCGCTCTGATACCAACTTGAAACGCCCTGAAAATCTGATTTTTTTTATTATACCGTCAATTAGGACTTCTCGATCATAAATTACCTTAGAAATCATTTTATATTTATCCCATATTAAATTTTTGACCAAAAACTGAGTTTCTGATTTTGTACATACTCACGCGATCCAAATTTTTGAGCTGGGATCGCGTATCTAAGCACAAACCTTTCTGTTTACAAATTGCACTGACTCACGCGATCCAGAAAATTTTCTGGGATCGCGTAGCCATGCCTATTTTGGAAGTCAGCAGAAGTCAACTTTTTAGCCAATTTCAAACATGCATAACTTTTTACTCGTTATGAATTAGGACTTGAAATTTTGCACACACCTTCCCTATAACCATATAAACTTTTTCTCAATTCCACTTTTTCAAGTTTTACATTTTTCTAAGATTTGACTCGTAGACGAATTTTCGGATAAATTAGACCAAATTCTCAACATATCAATTCCCAAACCATGATTTCTGAAATATTGAGCTTTTGACCTCATAACATATATACTAAAGCAAAGTTGTGAAGCTATTTCCCACACTCTTAACCTTCCTCTAACTCAATTTGAACCTTGTGTGCTTTTAAAGACCCATTTTGACCCTTTTTGACCCGCTGACTTTAAAGGGCTAATTTAACCCATTCAATAGTTGACCAATAGGACATTTGACTTCCTTACAACTTTTCAATATACATACACAACCAAAATGGCAAGTATACTATAACTTGCCCTTTTTACACTTCCTACAACATTTTTATCCATTACATATCATGATATACTACTAAACCATACAATTACTTGTCTTTGCTTATACCTTTGCAACATGTCAAAACATTGTTTAAAAAGGCTTTCAAAAGAGATGAGCTTGTGTAACTTACAACAAGCTTGCAATTCCACGTCTAGTCTTTACTAGCTTCCTTTCCCTTCCCACTTCCACTTGTACCTACAACATAAACTAAATTAATTAAGCACTTTGCTTATTGAGTATATGTATAACTAATCAAATATGCAATAAAACATATAATAAACAAGGAATTTAGATTACTTCCCTTTTTCTCTTTCAATTCTCTATTCGCAAATTCTAATCAAATGTGCACATTTCAAATCTTTCAATTAGCTAACCTTGATTAGCTAGTCTACTCATACCATTAGCTAGTATAACTAGCTACTAATCAATAACATAACTAACCTTGGTTAGTCATTCTAATCACTTTATGGCTAATAATCATTAACCATTATAATCACATGTATTCAACATATTCAAATTCTAATAACAACTAATCATTCCATATACTCACCTTGGCTTATTAAATAGCTTGAAATAAGATGATCAAATGATGATAACTCTTCTTTAACACCTAATACACATTCATATAACACACATATCAATAATTAATCATGCTTTCAACTACTAATTCATCTAATTACTTCTCCCCCACTTAATGTTTACTAATTTCACTTTGACTAAACTAACTAACTTCATTCTCATTATCATACTCATAGCTTTGATACAAATTAAGCTAGTTCCAAGTTATTACTAACTTCTACTAACACTTTACACTTGTAATTCAAACTAATTCATATATTTTATAAGAAACCCCATAAACCTTAATCTTAATCCATCACTCTTAACATGATATTGAGTATCTACTCATCATTACTAAGTTAAACTAACAACAGTTATTCAATTACAAGCCCTAATTTCGGATTAATTCCTACTAATTAACTAAAACCCATGAAAACCCAAGTTCTAGGGTTCTTAAAGAAATTAGAACACTTACAATGATTAAAGGATGATGGAAGAAGATGATTTGAAGATTGAATTGAAGATTAATCTAAAGCTTAAATATTTGTTCTTGATTTCCCTTGTTTCCTGCGATTTTTACTCTGTTTATTTTATTTATTTTGTGTTCTAAGCTTCTTTTGAAGATGAAGGAAGAAGACACGTACTGTGTCTTTTAATTTCTTTAATTTCCTATACTACACAGTCT
The DNA here is from genome assembly GCA_963422505.1 of Pseudognaphalium luteoalbum. Taxonomy (NCBI): domain Eukaryota; kingdom Viridiplantae; phylum Streptophyta; class Magnoliopsida; order Asterales; family Asteraceae; genus Pseudognaphalium; species Pseudognaphalium luteoalbum. Next base: position 59,137,597 of record OY730196.1, read on the forward strand.
GGAACTGAACATCTGTTTACGTTTTCTACTATATCTTATTATTAAATGATCTATAATTAAAAAGATGTATATATTATTGTACACTAAAATAATACCTTGAAAACTGAGGTGTTACATTTTGATGCTTTGGCCTTTTCATTTAAATCATTTTGATATCCATCTCAACCAATTGTTTTTCAAGATCTAAAATTTTAGAATCAGCTTCAGATTTTTCTTGTTTAAGTAAATCCATCTCAACCAAATAACTGTTTATGATGGATTGCTGATTTAAAATTTTAGCTTTCAAATCATGAGTCTCAACATCAGTTGATTCAAAACGTTTATTTAAAAGCTTAATGTTTTCCACCAACTCCTTATTTTGATTTTTAATCAATTCAATGTCAGTTAAAAGTTGTTGATTTTGAGTTTTGTAAAGACTGAGTTGATCACTCAAGTCAGTACATTTTGAACAAATTTGTTCAAATGGAGAAGAATCAACCTTAGAGACATTTTCCATGAAAGTTTGATTATGAGAATATTCCTCCACGTGTGCACTCCAATCATAAAATTCATCTGCTGTTGAAATTAGTGTTGATGATGTGGAAGCAGGAGTTGTATCTTTTCCAGTAGATTGTGGTTGAGCAGAAGAATAGGTTTTTGATGTGGAAGGTTTGGTGAAACCAGAGGTAGGTGTTTTGCTTTTCTCACATTCCCGAGCAAAGTGTCCTAAATTCTGACAGTTGTAACACCGAACCTTTGACTTGTCAAAACCTGGTTTACCCCCCAACTTGCTTTTTCCAGTTCTTTGAAGAAACTTTTTCACCTTTCTTGTTAACATAGCAAGATTCCATTGGAGGTCCATTTCTTCAAGATCGTCAGGATGTAACTGATCATAATCTTCTTCTGTCAAATCTACATTACCAACCTTTCCAGCAATAAACGCTTCATATGATGAAAGAAAAGCTGTGACAACATTTGCATGATCTTCGGTTATCTTTGAAACATGTTGGTTGGAATTTGATTGTTGATGACTTGTAGCTGTAGCACTTCCAGATCCATAAAATCCATAACCAGAATATCCACCTGTGGATCCACTAGAATTCCCACCATTGAATGTCTCAGAACCAGAGAACAATGTTGTTGAATCTTAAGTTTTCTTAGAACCGAATTGAGAATATTGCATCATCTTTTCAGTCTCCTTCTTCTGTAAAGAAACATCATATACTTGCAACTTATTGATCAAGTCTTCATATGCATATTCACCCAACGATTCATCTTCCATCAAAATGTTAGCCTTAATATCCCACCTTGAAGGTAAAGCTTTAATCAACTTCTCATTGATTTCAAGACGTTCCAAAATCAAACCAAGTCTTTTGAGCTCACTGATTAGCTGGGAATATCGGACAATCAAATCATTAAAAGATTCATTTGGCATGCATGTGAATACATCCCATTGTTTCTTTAACAAATCACGTTTACTTTTCTTCAACTTGTCATTTCTATCAAAACGTTTCTCCATTGCTTTGTAGAGCTCATAAGCCGTATTCAAATATTTCCATCCAGCAAGAACATCACTAGGAAGACTCATAGAGATAACTGATTTTGCTTTCTTGTCTCGATCATGTTCTTTCCTTTCATCAGAAGTCATCATTTTGTGTGACTTGGGAGGAGGATTATTATCTCTATAAATTCCTTCAGCTCTAGGATGAATGTATTGCTCCGAGATTGGAATCATTAGATCTGGATCATATAGAGCAATAAACGACTCAAACCGTTACCTCCAGTCATCATAATCTTTTTGACATAAAAAGTTTGGTGGTTTGGTTGTAGTTCCTGTCTCTTGTTCATTCTTCATCATAGCTTGCCAATTAACATGAGCCATTTTAACACTTAGAAAAATTCACGAATACTAATATCCGTGAATAAACAGATAATCCGAGAATAGCAGCTTCAAAATACTTCGAGAGTAACAATTAGTCCGAGAGTAATAATCGATCCGTGAGTAAGAGTAAATGACAATCCGAGATTAACTAACATTCCGTCAATAACACTCCGTTAACTAACAACTAACACTGTTTATGCAAAACTAACAAAATCCGTTAATCCGTCAATTCGTCAATCCGTCAATCAACTACTGTTCATGCGACAATAGATTATTGTCGGATTACTATTCACGTAAGTGCAATCACGGATAAAATGGTAATGCTTATTGTCGGAAAGATGTTATTCACGCAAAAATTTCCAGAAAATGAAAAATGTTGTAAACTCTTCAATTTTAGCTTGTTTTTGCTAAAATTTATATCTCTCAGCTCGGAATTCAATTTCTGATACTCGTAACTAATCAATTTGATCTTTTACCGTCAATTTTACAAATCCGTACAATTTGACGATAAGTCGTAATCAATTCAAAAGATCAAACTAAGATAATCAGATCAAATTCGAATGAATTATGATCACAGAATCACATACAACAACAAGAGTCTTTAGATTTTGAAAAATTCTTCAAATTCAAAGCAAATTGATCATCCAAATCAATCAAACAGTGTCCAATACCTCGAATCAATCAAACAATATCAATCTGAATTCTTCCGAAAGCTTCAAATCAATCAAATACTTCAAATACAAACTCTAATTCAATCACGCAGCTCTAATTATTATTCGTACGGCTCTGATACCACTTTGATGTGCTGTGGATCACGAATCGCAATTAGAACATTATATCTAGTGCGGAATACAAGATATAACTCAAAATATGAATAAGAGAAGAAGTATTCAATATAAAACTTTGCTTTTGTATTTCAAACACAGAGAGTTCTGCGACAATAGGTACAAAAGACTTGGACAAAATTTCAACTAAAAGTCTATATATATAGACTAATCTTGTGCGACAATACCTATTTCACTTTGACCTAGTCAACTCCGACAATGCTATTGTCGGAATGACTTTTACGACAATGCCTATTCACGGATTTCTATTGTCGCAAAAACAAAAACACTTAGATTCTATACATTTCAGTTTGTACAAAAAAAATAAAATCAAGCTTTAGACAATCTTGCTTCAACATTTTATCATAACTCCATATTCTGATAACATCAGAATATATCATAACTCCCCCTGAATAGTGGATTTGATCTTCCTTGGTCTTGTATCAATCAAGTAACAACCACTTTAGGAATCCACCTGAGCACAGTTCCAACATGCTTAGATAGCCCTGACAACCATCGATAAGTAGTATCTACATAATCCAAGGAAATCGAATTCCATCTAGATAAGAAACACGGTGTTTCATATCTAAATTGTTGACGAGGAATCGATTGTGAAGGAGTTCGCCTTTGGGAGAAAGGAACAAAATCTGGAGGTTGCTTTAACACCGTACGATGACATCGTGAAGGTGCTAATGCAAACATCTGTGCCCGTGTGTATGCACAAGATTTTATTTGTCTTGATTCTGAAGAAGGTAGTATCGGTGCTGAAGAAGCTCTTTTTGTCTTCTTTTGATGTCTCGAAACCGATTTGTTGATATACTTCACCTTTACTGAATCCTGAACATCAACCTTTTTATGAACGAATGTTCTGGTTGATTGAGATTTCTTAGAATACTTCTTATTCTTTTGCAAAGAATAATTAGTAAACTAGGAAATCCGTTTCTCACATGAAGATTTACATTTGTAAATCTTTTTCACAACCTTTGCAGGTTGTACAACCTTTTCAGGTTGTACAACCTTTTCAGGTTGTTTTGTGGAGTGAGAATCGTGAGAGTTGTTTACGAAGATCTTGAATAGTTCTCAAAGCAAGACTATTAAGATCTTGAATAGCTCTCAAAGCGAGACTATGATCTTCTTGAAGTTTGAGTAGCCCTGTTTGTTAATTTTCAAGTTCAAGAATCCTTTCTTCCATTTTCTGAAACTTTGAAAGCAATTCTTCACGTTCAGTTTGCATGAATTGGACTTGAGATTGCAAGGCTTTAATATCATCTTCTTTCTTTATTGTTTCTTCCTTAATTAATCAGAATTAAGTAATTTCAACTTTTCACATTCCCCAAACCTTCTTGACAAAGAAATCCATAAATCATAAGAGGTTTCGGCTTCTGAGAAAGCACGAAACACATCTTCTGGTAAACAATTTTTAATTGTTTCAAAGGCTTTCTTGTCTCTGTTAAATTCCTTGCGTTCTTTTTCATCCATTAATTTCACCGATTTAAATGGAATAACTCCAAAGTACGTCCCTTTTGCTTTCAGTCTCTCATATCGGTCGACAATAGAAATCCACAACTCAGGATTACTGAACGCAATAAATTCTTCAAATCTAGACTTCCAACTAGTGTAATCATTATTGCAGAAAAATCTTGGAGGTAGGGGATTTCCATTGTAGTCAAGCTCAAACTTTGAAGATGCCATTCTTCACCTCTCTTGAATTTTCCCACCAAATTTTATTTCAAAAATATCCAAAATTACTTGGATAAAATGAAACTTTTCTGAAGCTAAAAATGAACAATTTTAAGCTTAATAACAAAATTTTGCAATAAGAAAATTTTCACAAATTTCCCTCCAAAATCGCGTTCAAAAACGTCCAAAAACGCTCGGGTAAAATGAAACTTTTTCAAAGCCAAAATTTATCACTTTTTGGAAGTATACAAAAACGCTTAGAAAAATTTTTGGAAGCATACAAATTTTCCTGCCAAAATACTTTTACTTGCTAAATTTTTTTTACTTAATAACAATTTTTTTTTTTTTTTTGGAAGCTTAATAACAAAATTTTTTGCGAAATAATGCGAAATTTTTGGAAGCTTAATTACAAAATTACTACTCTCGCAAGAATCCAAGAATCACTGTTTATCCGAGAATAATCACTACTCTCACAATACTATATATGCGAAAGTCAATATCCGTGAATAGCAAGACACTGTTCATGCGACAATGACTACTGTTCATGCGACAATGAACAGTGTCAGAATGCTATTGTCGGATTTCTATTCCTGCTCAAACGTATTCTCGGAGATATAAAAACGGTAATTGCTATTGTCGGAGTTCTATTCACGGAAGGAGCGTCCAGATTACGAAAAAAATCCCAAAAATCATTCAAAACTAACTCAAAATGGCTGATTTTGATGTTAATCAACTCGAAAATGAAATTCCGACCTTCATATGCTATCAATTTGACCAAAACAAGTCAAATTGACCTGTCCGTCCAAAATCCGTACACTTCGTATGAAAACCAATCGAAAAACTCAATAAATCTTCAAATTAATTTGTGATGACACAGAATTAATTGCTGCGTGATGATCAAGTGATGTTTTCTTATCAATCTGAATCAAAATCACAAGCTAATTCAAAGTAAAATGAAATCCGTAACTTGCGAACACAAAATCTGAAACTAAAACCAATACGAACACGTTTTTCACCTATTCGAAGAGCTGTTCCCGCTCTGATACCAACTGAAGTGCCGTAGGATCTACAGCTGATCGAATTTTTGCAATTGAGCGAAAATCAATCACAAGTGTAAAACGTGAATCGAAGTATAAATCGTATTCGGAATGTGAAGATGTAAATAAAAGTTGAGAACTTTTATTTCATGTCACAAAGTATACAAAATCAGCTTGATTATCTCTCTAAGCTCTCTCTCAAACTCTTTCTAGATATGAAAGTCAAAGTGTTACAAAATGAAAGAGTTCCAAAGTAAAAGGCTTAATCCCTAAATGAACACACGAGTCCTATTTATAGTCCTAGTAAATAAGCCTTGCAACAATGACTTAATAAAGTCAAATCTGGTCAATGCGTGAATAGCCTATTCTCGCATGAACAATGAATACGACAAGAGGTATTGTTGCATAATCATCATTGTCGCACCTTCAATCTAAGCTAAATCATCTTATACAATCTATTATCACAAAATGTTAGAACTGCATGTTCTAACAATGTTATTAAGATCTATCGATTTGTTCACATTCATTAAGGTTCGTTTAACATTAATCCACAAGATTCTTGTCAAATAACACCTTTAATCTACGTAAATCGTTTTAAATGTAAAACGATACCCTAAGTTAATAAACCTTCGATTTCTATTTATATACACGGTTAAATCCATTGTTTTATACCTCAAAGTGATCGCAAGATAAAGATGTATAAAAGCTACGGAACAAAATCTCGTCCTTGTAACTCGTAAAATCGAAATAAAACGAAAATAGGTTTCATCTCGTTTCGCACAAACTGGTCGATTCGCAAGTTTAAGTGAACTCGCAAAAGGTAGTGGGTTCGGTGACTTTGACTCGTTTGACCTCGCACCCTTTATACTTTTACTCGATTCGCAAGTTGGATCTCGATTCGCAAGTTTGACTTGTCAAACTCGCAGAATTAATTAAAAATGCGAATTAAATTCTAAGTATAAATTAAACCCACTTAGATAGTTAACTCTGTAACTATGTAGCCTAAACATTTTAAAGAAAATGTTTTCGCATAATTTTTCCTAATGATAATTTTCTTACATATATTAGCCGACTAAACCCGTGATACAGTTAATTTTGTATAAAGAAAAATCTAGAGCTAAAATTATTTACTTATATACCTTATGGTCTTAAGTATATAAACAAGTCTAAAATATATATAAGTTATAATAGAAAAATTACCCGCTGATATAAAACCAGGACACGTTGTTCGACTCCATATGAGTCGGAAGACTTTCGATTAACATTCCACGTAACCTATATAGTATTTTCATTTGTCAACGCACTTTTGTTCAACATAAAATAAATGTCCAGTATAATTCAATTCCAAAGGGTAACACATTAAAAAAGAAATAAAGCTTTCTATTAATCATTAAACATAAATACAAAATAAGAAATAAAAATTTAAGAGTACTAACATCTTATGAAAGCAAACAAATTTAAAATTAAAATGCTTAAAATTTTAACTGCTTAGGGATCATATTAGGAAGAATAAGCCATTTATATTAGTTTTGAATAAGAACAAGATGATTGTTAGTATACATACCTCTTGAAATTCATATAAGTACAATAAAATCACAACTTAACCCGTAATGAACTTATATTTATAAAATTATATCTTATTTACCTTTATTCACACAACATAACTTTTATATTAAAATAACTTCTTATGTATTTAGAACCAATTATTCACAAAAAGTGAATGTTCCAATGTCTTAAACAGTTCAAGATGATTACCGGTATTATGATCCGCATAAACAAATTAGACATGGATTTCTGAGCAAACCTATTATTATTAATGTGAACAATATTTAAAGTGTTCTGTTATATAATGTGACAACCGATAAATTAGGGCTAGTTATTAGTTCCTAATCATCTGCTAATACATGTAATTAGTGCTACATTAGACTAATTGTATGTATCAATATATATATATATATATGTATGTATTGGAATATATATATACACGTACGCGATTATGTTTAATCGTGCATTTTCATATCGGGCGGATCCTGACACATTAATACGGACGTTGGTGAACTCAAATTATTAAATAATATGAAATTATTTAATAAACACATTTGTTTCTAAATATTATTTCAATAATATCACGCTAGTACTTCGTATCGTATAAAATACTCAAACGCGACCAAAAACGTACGAAACATGCCCGACAATCGGATAACAGTCAAAATATATTTTATAAGTTAAAATATATTATTTTGGATAGAAACTATTTAATGAAAACATCTTATTTCAAACCGATAACAAAATCGCTTAATTTAAACGTTACGCGATTAACAATCTGTTGCGCTTTGCACCGGTCGTTGGAATTTCTAATGGTGACACATCACAACGGTGGGTGTTTTTTATTTATAAGGCCGGGGCCTAGGGTTACTTATTATGCTAAAAGGGTTAGCACAGGGCAAGTATGACCTAGGATCGTTCTTTAAAGCACGATAAATTGAAACTAGGGGGTTTAGAAACTTTTATGCATTCAGCTGGGATTGAAAGAGTTGGTTTTGGTTTTGGATTTTCTTATCTTAATTTAAACTAAATTTAAAATAAAAGGTGGAGGTTACTTCGGGTGTTCAGCAATTAAAGCGATTGTCTACTATGACGTAGTTTAGCAGTGGTTAAATATGGAAAGTTCCAATGAGGATAAGTTCGTAAGTTGATGTGAGCTATTCTGCAATCCTTCCATCGGGCTGACGCGGAGGTGTCCACAATCAGGCAAATAGAATGTCACGGAGATTGCACAATATATTAAAGTGTGCACCGAAAGTTCTCTCAAATGTACACCCACATTACCCAACAGTTAACCTCGAATCCTATTCCCCAATCTTGGTCGTCAGAGATGCCCAAATCATGGCTTAGTTTGTTGAATAAACAATCTTATGAACGAGGGTTATCCTCACCGGAATAGGTTGGGCTAACTGGTCTAAACGGTCGTGTAATATGTCATCACTTATTCGTACGAGTTATCATCATTACTTGGGGATGTTACAAGACAGGGATAATTTGTGTTACAAATGGAGACCTAGGTAATACGTTTGCTATTCGATTCATAATACAACTACCTTCGGTCGTTCTGACTTCCATACATTTGTACTCCGCCGTAAGCGTTTCCAGTACTATATCAAAGAACAGTCGAATAGGGGCCGTCATATTACTTCATGAGGATTAATGCCATTTAAATTTTACTATTATGATGATCCTAAGGCAACAATCAAACAAGAACATGCAATAAGATGATCAAGGCGACAATTTAATTTAAGCGTGCAAAAGTATCATCTAAGTTGAGGATATTACGAAAGTTGTCTCAAAAATATCGTCAACATGAATTTAATCTTAATCTACCTCTACTCCCATGTTCCGTGTCTCTTGGATCCTGTTGTGGTCTAGAGAACACCGGCCATGATGAGCTCAATGATTCAATCTAACATAGTATAACTAAGTGACCTGTATCCTATGAGTTAGCTACATTCATTTTTGGATAAAGTTTTAGTCATAACATGAGTTGGGCAGATAAACGATAAAGATTTAATTCCTATATCCATTTGTAATATAAACCATCCGCAATCTCAAAACATACCACATAGTCACATATTTAATACTTTTCTAAACGACTATCATAGCAGACAATTGAGTTATTTAGCTAATCATGGCAATTCTAGCATACATATTTAAATTTATTAAAGAAAGGACAAACATATTAAATATGAAAGATAGATTGACACCTGGAAAGAAGTACAATAACTCGTAGCTAAAATATGCGTCCCGGAGCACCTCTGTACAAATCTTCCTTAGCTAGTTAATTAGCTAGCCTAATTAACTAGGAAGAATAAAAGAAAAGAAAATACAAATATGTTGGAATTTTTAAGTGTTACTTGGTGTTTCCAAGTTCTAAGGTGTGTGTTTTCAAATGAGCCCATGCCTCTATTTATAGAGAAGTTTTGGTTCATTTTAGCCAAAGGAAGTACACGTTAGCAAAAGGTGGAAAATGTAGTAGCACCAGGTACAAAAGGCGAAAAAGGTAGTGGCACCAGGTACGAAAAGCAGGAAAAGGTCTAGCACCGGGTATGAAAAAGTACCAAAAAGTGCAATCCGTGCGGGTGACGGGCAGCAGCCGGCGGCTGGCTGGATGGCTGGCAGCGGCGGCTAGCTGCCAGTGGCACCAGTCTGCTGCCAGTTGCTGCGTTCCTTGATTCGTGTGTGTTTTCTTCGTTATGCGTCCGTTTGCGTTGATTCTTTTTGCGTTGAATTCGTAATTCAAAAACAAAGCTTTTAATGAAAAGTAATCCCAAAAATATGTCTCTGAACTTTAGATGTGTCGTACGAATCGTTTGGATCTTCCGGAGTGCGTAGAATCTTCGTTCTTCGTCCGTTTCAGTTTATTCTTCTTATGTGGTATTCGTAATTTGAAAACGAACATCTTGGGTCAGATAGATGTTGGTTATGGGCTCTTTTATCTTGAAATCTCATTTTGATGTCTTGAATCTTCAAACGTGCGTGAAATCTTCGTTTTTTGGCCTTTTTGCCTGATTTTTCTCGTGCAACCTTGTTTTGATCTCCTTAGCATTTTATCAATGATTTTTGCATTATTTGAGTCCACATGGAAAATTTTGCTCCTGAATGCGAGAGATATCGGTGGTAAAAACGTGACTTTTTACGCGATATCAAGTATCCCACACTTAGAGTTTTGCTTGTCCTCAAGCAAATCTTCATAAAATTGTGATGAGAGGTGTTTTGTATTCCGGCGAGCTTTTGGTTCCTGCAAGTTTGGTAATATGATTTCGGACGAGGTTCCATCCTTTGATGGTTTTCCAAACCTTTGGTTCTAACAAGCTTTCTTTTCAATCTTCATAAGATATACATGACTGGGGCCCTCACAGGTGGTCACTCAATTCACTCCAGTGTATCGGGTTTCCTAGTTTCTAATTCACTCAGGGGCCAGTCATGTAGCTCTTCCGTTGTCATAAGCTTGATCGAGAATCAAATCTACAATACTTAAATGGGGACGGTGCTAATTATCCCTAGACATTCACTAGATGGTGGAAGTGGTGTATATGGGTGAAGGGTTTTGTAGGTGGTTTATTTGGGGGTTTAGTATAGCCTAAGAGTTGTTTATGATGACTTATCTTTGGTGCTTAGTAGTGTTTCTTTCTGGATTTTCTCCTTGAGAGCCTTCTTTTGTGTCTTTTCCTTTCAAGTTTTCTTTTGATGAACCTTTCCCTTGGCTTTAAATGATCCTTGGGCTTTTAAGTTCCATCTGAAAGCTTTGCTGAACTTTTTCTTTTTCTTGGAGCTCCTTTTACGGATAGTGTTCATCCTTTGGGGAACGCTCTGTGCTTTTGCTGGATTTTCTTTTTCTTGGAGCTCCTTTTACGGATGGTGTACATCCTTTGGGGAACGCTCCGTGCTTTTGCTGGATTTTCTTTTTCTTGGAGCTCCTTTTACGGATGGTGTACTTCCTTTGGGGAACGCTCCGTGCTTCTTTGATAATTCTTCTGTCAGCGCAGAAACTTAGGCTATGGCCAAAAGATGAAAGAAGGAAGTGAAGTTTTTGAAAAGGCTAAGGCTCAGTATGTTTTCCATTGAAGGTGAGCACTGGTTAGTTTTGAAAGTGGGGGTTTTATGAGAGGGTTCTTATCCTAGGGAATGTCGAGGTTTTCTGATTGCACCTTCGTCACGTATGACGCCCATTTTTGTAATCTCGAAATGTATTCCTTGAAAAGTTCTGATTCTAGAGAGCATACATTGGCACACTCACAATTGAAAAGTGAAGCATTAAAGATGAATGCTTTTATATGGCTCAAGATTCCTCACTTATTTTGGGTAGTTTTGTGCCTAGTCATGCGATCGCTTGTCTTGAAACTAGGTTTAAGAGTTTATCAAAGAGTTTTGCTTGTCATATTTGTTTTACCAAACCTTTTGAACTTTTGCTAAAAAGTTTGATCAAAAGTTTATGTTGCATTACAGTAGTCAATACTACTGCTATCCCACACTTAAAATAATATTGTCCCTAATGTTCTATTTCTAAGTTAGGTAAATCCCACACTTAGATTTTTGAATAAGGGTCAATATTTTCGAAGTCATTCTCTATTTGCGAGTTGTAATCCCACACTTAGAGTTTTACTTAGAATTTTAGCGTGTTAAATTGAGCAAAATAAGGTTAGAAGAGATACTTCCTTGTGCTGCGTGAGTTGCCATTGGATTTTATGGACCAGGCTCAAGTGTGTGAATTTGCTGGAAATGGACCAGGCTCATTAAAAATGAACTTGTTCCATAAATTCTACTTTGAATTCTGCATAGTACACATCCTTCAGAAAACACAAGTGTTAATACAAGTTAATATTAGACATAAAATAACTACTAAAAGCTAATCCGTGTCAGGATAGAGCGACTCCCAATCGTTGAAGTCATCATCCATAAAGATCGTGTTTTCCACGATCGATGTAGGAGATGCTGACTCCTCGATGGTATAGACAGGAGATGCCGTGCCATCCTCTAGATCCTGAATCCAAGCGTCTAGGGCAGCAGTCTCCTCCTCTAGTGAGTCCATGAAAGTAGGGTGGTCCTGCGCAGTCAATCTCCAAGGTGGGAATAAGTCCCACGGTGGAATGTGCGGAGCGGGATCAGGTCCCATCTGAAAGGGGCACATAGGTGTGGAGGTAAGGCCTAGAGCAGTGTAGATCTCAGAGATGGAGGTCCCTGCGGTCTGTCCCGCTGGTCGGTGAGATGAAGGTAACATGGAATGGATGGGACGTAACAGGAATGACTCCTGAACGTACACCTCCACCGAGTCTGCCGATATCTCATCCAACCTAGGAGGTGGTGACTGGGATCCTCTGACAGTCCTCATGCTACCACCCGGTGATGAACTCCGGGAGTGGTGCATGGCATGCGAGCGTCTCTGACTGGGGGCTCGTGCTCCGTCTGACTGCGAACTTATCCTGCAAAATACAAAAGGTTAATAGTCTAAGATTATTAGTCTTTTGTATGGCGAGTCACTGCATAAAAATTGGATTAGTTTAAACATAACAGTAAAGAAAAATTAATGCTGAAAAGTAAGATAGGCTTGGGGTGCCTCCCAAGAGCGCTTTGTTTATCGAGTCTCGTAGCTTGACTCTTTTATACCCATTTTAGGGTGGTTCGTAGTTATAGACTTCCTCATTTGAGGGAAAGTCTTCTACGTAGTGTTTCAGTCGGTGACCGTTTACCTTGAAATTTCCGTCTGGAGCTTCGAGTTCGATGGCACCATAGGGAAATACTTTAGAGATTGTGAAGGGGCCGCTCCACCGTGTTTTGAATTTACCAGAAAATTTCTTAAATCGGGAGTTAAAGAGTAGAACTTTATCACCTCGATTGAAGCGTGTGGGGCGGAGCTTTGAATCATGGATTAACTTGGTTCGTTCCTTTTCGTAAGCTTGATCCCTCAACTCTGCTAGTTCATTTAGCTGCATTCTCTGGTGAGTTCCTGTTATCGTAGGATCTAAACTACAGTTCTTCAGTGCCCAGTAAGCTTTGTATTCTAGTTCAATCGGGAGATGACATGCCTTTCCATAAACGAGCCTATAGGGAGTTGTTCCTAATGGTGTTTTATAAGCTGTCCGAAATGCCCATAAAGCATCGTCTAGCTTTTCTACCCACCTTTCCTTGTGTTGACCAATTGTCCGTTCCAAGATTCTTTTTAGTGCACGGTTTGTAATCTCTGCTTGTCCATTCGTCTGCGGGTGATAGGCCGTAGAGGCTTTGTGTGTAACCCCATATTGTTGCAATAGTTTCATAAAATGAGTATTGCAAAAGTGTGTGCCTCTATCGCTGATGATTGCTCGAGGTGTTCCAAACCGAAAGTATAACTGCTTTAAGAACTTGGTTACGACCCTTGAATCGTTTGTTGGAAAGGCTTGGGCTTCGGCCCATCTTGATACGTAATCGACAGCTACTAGAATGTATTCTTTTCCGTAAGATTTCGGAAATGCTCCCATGAAGTCTAATCCCCATATGTCAAATATTTCACATGCTTGGATATTCGTTAACGGTATTTCGTTACACGTTGTGATATTTCCAAACCTTTGGCAAATATCGTAACGTTTCACCGGGTCTTGTGCGTCTCTGAAAATGGTAGGCCAGTAGAATCCTGAGTCGTAGACTTTCTTTGCTGTCAGATTAGCTGCATGATGTCCTCCGGTAGGTCCGTGATGGCTTTGGTGGAGTATATGTTCGGCTTCTTTCCCATCGACACATCTTCTTACTATTTGGTCGGGACAGACCTTGAACAAATATGGATCATCCCAAAAGTAATATATGACGTCGCGGAAGAACTTTTGTCTTCGCAATGAGATCATTCCTTTTCTTGCGATCCCTCCAACTACAAAATTGGCAATGTCTGCAAACCAAGGATCGTCAGTGAATTGCGAACCTTGTTCTCCTAAACTCATTAACTGCTCTTCTGGAAATCTATCTTTAATATCTCTTTCTGCAAGTTGTTCCATTGACGGATTTTCAAGTCGATTTAAATGATCTGCAACGACGTTTTCTGCTCCTTTCTTATCCTTTATTTCTATGTCGAATTCTTGTAGGAGTAAAATCCATCGTAACAATCTAGGCTTTGCGTCTTGCTTTTTGAGGAGGTATTTTAGAGCTGAGTGATCCGTATATACTATTGTTTTGGACAATATCAGGTAGGATCTGAATTTGTCAAAGGCAAATACTACGGCTAGCAGCTCTTTTTCTGTGGTTGTATAGTTTTCTTGAGAATCTGTAAGTGTTTTGCTAGCGTAATAGATTGGGCGAAAGTGCTTATCTTTCCTTTGACCTAGAACTGCCCCAACTGCGAAGTCACTAGCATCGCACATTATTTCAAATGGTAGGTTCCAATCTGGAGCAACCATGATTGGTGCATTTGTAAGCTCCTTCTTCAGGTAGTTGAAAGCCTTCATGCAGTTCTCGTCAAACACAAACTTGATGTCTTTTCCTAGAAGGTGGGTGATAGGTCGAGAAATCTTGGAGAAGTCCTTGATAAATCGGCGGTAGAACCCAGCATGTCCTAGAAAGCTTCTAATGGACTTGACGTTGGTTGGTGGTGGAAGTTTGGCGATGGTTTCGACCTTTGCTTTGTCTACTTCAATTCCGGACTTGGATATTCGATGTACTAAAACTATTCCTTCCTTCACCATAAAGTGACACTTTTCCCAATTTAACACGAGGTTTTATTCTTCACACTTAGTGAGCATTCTATCGAGGTTGGCTAGACATGATGCGAAGGAGTCTCCAAAGACAGAGAAATCGTCCATAAAAACTTCCATGCATTGTTCAATCATGTCGTGGAAAATTGCAACCATGCATCTTTGAAATGTTGCAGGTGCGTTGCGTAATCCAAACGGCATTCGTCGGTATGCGAATGTTCCGTAGGGACATGTGAATGTCATCTTCTCTTGGTCCTTCGGATCGAGCGGGATTTGGAAATACCCGGAAAAACCATCAAGGAAACAGTAGAATTCGTTCCCTGATAATCTTTCGAGCATTTGGTCAATAAACGGAAGCGGGAAGTGATCTTTGCGAGTTGCTTCGTTTAACTTCCGATAATCGATGCAGACTCTCCAACCGGTAACCGTCCGAGTTGGTATAAGCTCATTTTCTTCGTTTGTAATGACCATCATTCCTCCCTTTTTTGGTACTACTTGAACAGGGCTAACCCAAGGTGAGTCGGATATTGGGTAGATCAATCCAGCATCTAAGAGTTTGATAACCTCTTGTTTGACCACGTCCTGGATCTTAGGGTTTACCCTTCTCTGCCTTTGTATGGATGGTTTGAAATCGTTTTCCATGAGGATCTTGTGTGTGCAATAGTTTTGACTGATTCCTTGTATGTCGGAAATCTTCCATGCAATTGCCTTCTTGTGCGATTTCAGAACATCAATGAGCTGAGCTTTCTCCTCGGGTTTTAACTCTTTTGATATTATCATCAGGAGTTGTGATGTTCCATGGAGGTAAGCGTACTCAAGGTGAGGTGGTAGTTCTTTTAATTCTAGGTTTGGTGGTTCTTCGATAGACGTCTTCATTTTAGTTATCTCGTCTCTATTCAGTTTTTCATATTCAGCTTGGAATGGTGCTTCGTCCGTCTCGGGCTCAGATGTGGAGATTGATGCTATTTCAACCCACTCAGTTTTATTTGAGAATTCATCTGTCTTTATCTCCTACTCGTTGACTGATGATGAGGAAACCTCATCATTTTTGGTGATGATGATCTCTCCGTCGTTAGTGAATTGGAATTCTTGAAATTGAGCGGATGAAGATTGGTTTATGGTGATTTCAGGGTTTGAAAACGGCAGTGATTCGGGTTGATTGGCTAATTGTAGTTCAAACGATGGTGGCTCAATACTCATTTCTTTGAACGAATCCAAGATCTCTCTGATTGAGGGAAATGGGTTTGGTTCATTGAATATGGGTTTATCTCTCTTTAGCCAAGGTATCGGTGTACCGCATCCTAATGGAACAACGATTGTTTTGCTATCGATGTAAGGAGACTTCTTTTCAGACAGCGGAAATAGTAGTTCGTTGGATGTTGTTGGCGAAGCGATAGCGGATTGTAGCCCAGGGTCCTCATTACACAGTTTTCGAATGGTGATTATGGTGTTGGGTAACGGATCCTGGCTGGATAGTGCTAGTACTTCGTGGAGATGCTCATCAAAAATATCCTGCATGGTATCACACAAACTAAGGTCCTTTTCCAGAGGTTGCTTCATTAATCGATCTACATTAAAGATGACTTCCTCTTTCCCAACTCTCAATTTTAAAGATTTTTTGTTAACATCAATTACAGCCTTGGTAGTATTTATGAATGGTCTGCCTAGGATGAGCAGGATATGTGTGTCTTCTTCTATGTCCATGACAATAAAGTCCACTGGAAAAACGAACTTATCGACTTTGACCATGACATCTTCAGCAATTCCTCGAGGGAGTTTTACTGATCTGTCAGCTAATTGGATAGTCATACGAGTAGGTAATAGGTCATCTAATCCTAATTTCTTGTAGAGGGAATAAGGCATAAGATTAACACTAGCACCTAGGTCTGCTAAGGCGTTACTAATTTGAATTCCTTGGAGAAAACGGGGTATAGTAAAACGTCCAGTATCGCCTAATTTAGGTGGGTGACCACGTTGAATAATTAATAAACATTCAGCATCCAAGGGTAAACTAACTATTTGCCTAAGTTTTTCTTTGTTTGAAAGGAGTTCTTTAAAGAATTTAGCACACGAGGGCATTTCTACTAAAGCATCTAATAATCTAACGTTTAAGTGTAGGCTTTTAAATATTTCCATATATTTACTGAATTGGGCTTCTTGCTTTTCCTTTTTAAGTCTGCCAGGATAAGGTATTCTCGTTCGAGGTACATTATCTGGAGTTTTGGCTGGTGATGGGTCAGGTATTGTGACAGGGATGTCAATTGACACATTTTCACTAGGTGTAGGTGTGGGCAAAGAAGTGTTTTCGGGAGTGTTATCTGGTGGCGGTGGGTCAACTTTGGTCACTTTTCCTCCTCTAGTCACGATTAACAGATCATCACTAGGTGGATGAGTGGTGTCACTAGTGATTACCGACGTACTTTCCTCAATAAAACTTAAGTTTTTCAAAATGGATTACATGTTAGAGATTAATTTTTCTGAAATCTTTATCATGGCGTCAATGTTATCTTGAAATCCGGTTACTCTTTTGTTTATAATGTTTTGTTCAAACATAAATTCTGACAAAGATCATTTTAAGGAAGGTAAGTGGTTTGTAGGTGAGGAAACAACTAAAAGTTGGGTCACAGACTCATTTGGTGTGGGGTTGGTCCAATCAAAGTGTGTTGTCATAATTGATTAAAAAGTGGTTACTAAAATAAAACTAATCCTACGGGCAAAAAGGTAACTTTTGATTGATGTTAATCTTTCAAAAGGATCGCTTAAACACTAAAGTTACTAAATCCGAAAATCGGTTGCCGACGCCCCCCGGCAGCGGCACCAAAAAGTTGTTGCGCTGCGCACCGGTCGTTGGAATTTCTAATGGTGACACAGCACAACGGTGGGTGTTTTTTATTTATAAGGCTGGGGCCTAGGGTTACTTATTATGCTAAAAGGGTTAGCACAGGGCAAGTATGACCTAGGATCGTTCTTCAAAGCACGACAAATTGAAACTAAGGGGTTTAGAAACTTTTATGCGTTCAGCTGGGATTGAAGGAGTTGGTTTTGGTTTTGGGTTTTCTTATCTTAATTTAAACTAAATTTAAAATAAAAGGTGGAGGTTACTTCGGGTGTTCGGAAATTAAAACGATTGTCTACTATGACGTAGTTTAGCAGTGGTTAAATATGGAAAGTTCCAATGAGGATAAGTTCGTAAGTTGATGTGAGCTATTCTGCAATCCTTCCATCGGGCTGACGCGGAGGTGTCCATAATCAGGCAAATAGAATGTCACGGGGATTGCATAATAAATTAAAGTGTGCACCGAAAGTTCTCTCAAATGTAACCCCACATTACCCAACAGTTAACCTCAAATCCTATTCCACAATCTCGGTCGTCAGAGATGCCCGAATCATGGCATAGTTTGTTGAATAAACAATCTTATGAACGAGGGTTATCCTCACCGGAATAGGTTGGGCTAACTGTTCTAAACGGTCGGGTAATATGTCATCACTTATTCGTAGGAGTTATCATCATTACTTGGGGATGTTACAAGACAGAGATAATTTGTGTTACAAATGGAGACCTAGGTAATACGTTTGCTACTCGATTCATAATACAACTACCTTCGGTCGTTCTGACTTCCATACATTTGTACTCCGCCGTAAGCGTTTCCAGTACTATATCAAAGAACAGTCGAATAGGGGCCGTCATATTACTTCACAAGGATTAATGCCATTTAAATTTTACTATTATGATGATCCTAAGGCAACAATCAAACAAGAACATGCAATAAGATGATCAAGGCGACAGTTTAATTTAAGCATGCAAAAGTATCATCTAAGTTGAGGATATTCCGAAAGTTGTCTCAAAAATATCGTCTACATGAATTTAATCTTAATCTACCTCTACTTCCATGTTCTGTGTCTCTTGGATCCTGTTGTGGTCTAGAGAACACCGGCCATGATGAGCTCAATGATTCAATCTAACATAGTATAACTAAGTGACATGTATCCTATGAGTTAGCTACGTTCATTTTTGGATAAAGTTTTAGTCATAACATGAGTTGGGCAGATAAACGATAAAGATTTAGTTCCTATATCCATTTGTAATATAAACCATCCGCAATCTCAAAACATACCACATAGTCACATATTTAATACTTTTCTAAACGACTATCATAGCAGACAATTGAGTTATTTAGCTAATCATGGCAATTCTAGCATACATATTTAAATTTATTAAAGAAAGGACAAACATATTAAATATGAAAGATAGATTGACACCTGGAAAGAAGTACAATAACTCGTAGCTAAAATATGCGTCCCGGAGCACCTCCGTACAAATCTTCCTTAGCTAGTTAATTAGCTAGCCTAATTAACTAGGAAGAATAAAAGAAAAGAAAATACAAATATGTTGGTATTTTTAAGTGTTACTTGGTGTTTCCAAGTTCTAAGGTGTGTGTTTTCAAATGAGCCCATGCCTCTATTTATAGAGGAGTTTTGGTGCATTTTAGCCAAAGGAAGTACACATTAGCAAAAGGTGGAAAAGGTAGTAGCACCACGTACAAAAGGCGAAAAAGGTAGTGGCACCAGGTACGAAAAGTAGGAAAAGGTCTAGCACCGGGTACGAAAAAGTACCAAAAAGTGCAATCCGTGCGGGTGACGGTCAGCAGCCGGCGGCTGGCTGCCAGCCTGCGGCGGCTGGATGGCTGGCGGCGGCGGCTGGCTGCCAGTGGCACCAGTCTGTTGCCGGTTGCTGCGTTCCTTTATTCGTGTGTGTTTTCTTCGTTATGCGTCCGTTTGCGTTGATTCTTTTTGCGTTGGATTCGTAATTCAAAAACGAAGCTTTTAACGAAAAGTAATCCCAAAAATATGTCTCTGAACTTTAGATGTGTCGTACGAATCGTTTGGATCTTCCGGAGTGCGTAGAATCTTCGTTCTTCGTCCGTTTCAGTTTATTCTTCTTATGTTGTATTCGTAATTTGAAAACGAACATCTTGGGTCAGATAGATGTTGGTTATGGGCTCTTTTATCTTGAAATCTCATTTTGATGTCTTGAATCTTCAAACGTGCGTGAAATCTTCGTTTTTTGGCCTTTTTGCCTGATTTTTCTCGTGCAACCTTGTTTTGATCTCCTTAGCATTTTATCAATGATTTTTGCATTATTTGAGTCCACATGCAAAATTTTGCTCCTGAATGCGAGAGATATCGGTGGTAAAAACGTGACTTTTTACGCGATATCAAGTATCCCACACTTAGAATTTTGCTTGTCCTCAAGCAAATCTTCATAAAATTGTGATGAGAGGTGTTTTGTATTCCGACGAGCTTTTGGTTCCTGCAAGTTTGGTAATATGATTTCGGACGAGGTTCCATCCTTTGATGGTTTTCCAAACCTTTGGTTCTAACAAGCTTTCTTTTAATCTTCAGAAGATATACATGACTGGGGCCCTCACGGGTGGTCACTCAATTCACTCAAGTGTATCGGTTTTCCTAGTTTCTAATTCACTCAGGGGAATTTCTAATGGTGACACAACACAACGGTGGGTGTTTTTTATTTATAAGGTTGGGGCCTAGGGTTACTTATTATGCTAAAAGGGTTAGCACAGGGAAAGTATGACCTAGGATCGTTCTTTAAAGCACGATAAATTGAAACTAAGGGGTTTAGAAACTTTTATGCGTTCAGCTGGGATTGAAGGAGTTGGTTTTGGTTTTGGGTTTGGGTTTTCTTATCTTAATTTAAACTAAATTTAAAATAAAAGGTGGAGGTTACTTCGGGTGTTCAGCAATTAAAGCGATTGTCTACTATGACGTAGTTTAGCAGTGGTTAAATATGGAAAGTTCCAATGAGGATAAGTTCGTAAGTTGATGTGAGCTATTCTGCAATCCTTCCATCGGGCTGACGCGGAGGTGTCCACAATCAGGCAAATAGAATGTCACGGGGATTGCACAATATATTAAAGTGTGCACCGAAAGTTCTCTCAAATGTACACCCACATTACCCAACAGTTAACCTCGAATCCTAATACCCAATCTCGGTCGTCAGAGATGCCCAAATCATGGCTTAGTTTTTTGAATAAACAATCTTATGAACGAGGGTTATCCTCACCGGAATAGGTTGGGCTAACTGGTCTAAACGGTCGGGTAATATGTCATCACTTATTCGTACGAGTTATCATCATTACATGGGGATGTTACAAGACAGAGATAATTTGTGTTACAAATGGAGACCTAGGTAATACGTTTGCTATTCGATTCATAATACAACTACCTTCGGTCGTTCTGACTTCCATACATTTGTACTCCGCCGTAAGCGTTTCCAGTACTATATCAAAGAACAGTCGAATAGGGGCCGTCATATTACTTCACGAGGATTAATGCCATTTAAATTTTACTATTATGATGATCCTAAGGCAACAATCAAACAAGAACATGCAATAAGATGATCAAGGCGACAGTTTAATTTAAGCATGCAAAAGTATCATCTAAGTTGAGGACATTCCGAAAGTTGTCTCAAAAATATCGTCTACATGAATTTAATCTTAATCTACCTCTACTCCCATGTTCCGTGTCTCTTGGATCCTGTTGTGGTCTAGAGAACACCGGCCATGCTGAGCTCAATGATTCAATCTAACATAGTATAACTAAGTGACCTATATCCTATGAGTTAGCTACGTTCATTTTTGGATAAAGTTTTAGTCATAACAAGAGTTGGGCAGATAAACGATAAAGATTTAATTCCTATATCCATTTGTAATATAAACCATCCGCAATCTCAAAACATACCACATAGTCACATATTTAATACTTTTCTAAACGACTATCATAGCAGACAATTGAGTTATTTAGCTAATCATGGCAATTCTAGCATACATATTTAAATTTATTAAAGAAAGGACAAACATATTAAATATGAAAGATAGATTGACACCTGGAAAGAAGTACAATAACTCGTAGCTAAAATATGCATCCCGGAGCACCTCCGTACAAATCTTCCTTAGCTAGTTAATTAGCTAGCCTAATTAACTAGGAAGAATAAAAGAAAAGAAAATACAAATATGTTGGTATTTTTAAGTGTTACTTGGTGTTTCCAAGTTCTAAGGTGTGTGTTTTCAAATGAGCCCATGCCTCTATTTATAGAGGAGTTTTGGTGCATTTTAGCCAAAGAAAGCACACATTAGCAAAAGGTGGAAAAGGTAGTTGCACCAGGTATAAAAGGCGAAAAAGGTAGTGGCACCAGGTACGAAAAGTAGGAAAAGGTCTAGCACCGGGTACGAAAAAGTACCAAAAAGTGTAATCCGTGCGGGTGACGGGCAGCAGCCGGCGGCTGGCTGCCAGCCGACGGCGGCTGGATGGCTGGCGGCGGCGGCTGGCTGCCAGTGGCACCAGTCTGCTGCCGGTTGCTGCGTTCCTCGATTCGTGCATGTTTTCTTCGTTATGCGTCCGTTTGCGTTGATTCTTTTTGCGTTGGATTCGTAATTCAAAAATGAAGCTTTTAATGAAAAGAAATCCCAAAAATATATCCCTGAACTTTAGATGTGTCGTACGAATCATTTGGATCTTCCGGAGTGCGTAGAATCTTCGTTCTTCGTCCGTTTCAGTTGATTCTTCTTCTGTTGGATTCGTAATTTAAACGAACATCTTGGGTCAGATAGATGTTGGTGATGGGCTCTTTTATCTTGAAATCTCGTTTTGATGTCTTGAATCTTCAAACGTGCGTGGAATCTTCTTTTCGGCCTTTTTGCCTGATTTTTCTCGTGCAACCTTGTTTTGATCTCCTTAGCATTTTATCAATTATTTTTGCATTATTTGAGTCCAAATGCTAAATATTGCTCCAGAATGCGAGAGATATCGGTGGTAAAAACGTGACTTTTTACGCGATATCACAATCGAAACACGGATTTAACACCAACATTGGGAGACAAGATTTAACAACCTTGCCTCCATTTTGTTGACCCAAAAATCGGCCAACATAACCCCCAAAATGGGGATTATGTTTTCTTTGACCACAAAACCGAACAAGATCCTCATTTTATGCATTCACCTCCCACATCTCCATCTCTCTAACTTCTCTCACTAAACACTCTCTCCCACTCCTCTCCCTCACCACCTCACGGCACCACCACTTCCACCATTAGCCACCCATCATCCACCACCTTTTGGAGGAAGAAAAGCTAAGGAAACGAAGCAAGAGGCATAACTTAGCATACTCTCTCGTTTTTCATCTCTAGATCATCATTTTCTTAAGTAAGAACATACTTCTCTCTCTATATTTTCCTGCTTCACATTTATGTACATGTTATATTGATGATCTAGCAAGTATATGTCCAAATATCATCTTAAAAATCGTTTTTTTTACTAAGCATACATACAAGTATATAATCTGTCTCAGAAGATTGTCTCACCAAAACGACCATATCTTGAGTTCTAGGAGGAATTAGACAATGAAACCCATACCAAAATTTTCGTATGGAAGAGCTCTACAAAAAGTTCTGCTTTGACCATTTCCAAAAATCTACGTATTTTTGTGTAGAGCTCAATCTCTGGGCTGTAGCTGTTCTTGGACCAAATCCGACCACTGTTCATTTCCATTTTTGTTAAAAATATTAAATGAACATATAAAATTGCCATAAATTGCAGAAATGAACTAGACATATATGAGGACATGTGTGATTTTTGGTTAGGCTTGAATCGTACTAGAAATGGGTAAAAATCGTGAGTCGAAACTGAGTAAAAATCTGGAACTATTAAACTAGGGACTGTTTTAGTCATTTTTCCAAACCGACACTTCGAGTTAACCATGAAACGTAACAACAACTTTATGAAGCTTATTTAACATATTTAAGACTTCCCTAAAAGTTTTGGGTCAAACCAAACACGTTTGACCAAGTCAATGAAGATGAACACTTAGACGAAAACGAAAACTTATTAATGCGACAATACCTCTTTGAAATCCTATGCGACAATGCCATTGTCGCATGAACCATGATCCGTGAATCCATTGTCGCATGAACAATATCCGTGAATTCATTGTCGCATGAACAGTGCTCCGAGAATCCTATTGTCGCAGTGCCCTATTGTCGCATAACTATTATCGTATAAAACAGCATTGTCGTAAACCTTATTGTCACACGAATCTTAATTCCGACCATCCCTATTGTCGCATAAATCATAGTCCCGACAATCCTTTTTGTCGCATGAGTGATAATTCCGACAATCCTTATACATTGATACAATATTTGGACAATCAACAACAAATACATTGATAAGTATACAACACAGCAAAAACATATAATTATTTTGGATTATTATTACAAACCGTCACCAACGGGCCGTACATATTTTCAAAACTAAAACTAATCAATCAAACAACCAAATTATTTGGACAGTACTAGTTGGATGAACAACTAGAATGGACGGTCTTTTGAGACGTCTACATATACTTATAACCTTGCGCGTTTTGAACATCCGGCAGGTTACCGTCTTCGGACAACATCACCTTGTGCAACATCATACTTTCTTGATAGCAACACACCAGACTCAGGTGAGTCTCATAGCCCCTCATTTTACTGTTTTTAACCCAGGGGTGGGAATACATACTCGTTTTGTTTTACATGTGGACATGAGTACTAAACCTCGATATATACTGCATGAGTTGTTTTGCTAATCATTTAAAGCCCTCCACTACATAGATTGTTTGTATGGATTTAACGCGATTGTTAGTGTACGGTACCTCATGGGGTTGACAATCCCCGTCCGGGTTAGCACGCACTAACTGGTCAAACAGACGCATTAACATTTGTTCATACGAGTATAGATTAGGCACTCGCAGGGAGGCACCCTCGCTCAGGCACTTGGTTGTGATCCTGACACCTCAGTTAAGCTCAAACTAAGGGCTCATGGCAGTGATATACATCTATTTTATTTTGCTTGGTTGCAAATCATTATATTAAATCTCATGGTTCACACATCATGTGTATCTATATCAACCTGTGAGCTCAGCAGCTTTTAGTTGACATTTTAGTATATATTCTCAGGTACTCAGCAGTAGCAGATCTGCTCAGGATTATTAGCTCGAGTCGCATACAGACACCAGGAGATTCCCCTGCATTTCTACATTTTGTAAACTAGATATGCCTTAGAATCTCTAAACATTAATTACGAGCTTTTGTAAACATAATTACATTGTAAACTTTTATTATATCAATGTAAGCAGTAAACGACGCATATAGAGTCGTTCACTTTATCTTATGTGCTTGTGATATTTGATTAGTCGCGCCCCGACCCGATTCGCTTCCGCACAGTAAATTTGGGGGTGCGACAGATTGGTATTAGAGCCTAAGGTTATAGTGAACTAGGTTGCATTTAGTGAGCCTAGACTATGACCGTTAGGTACTGTTCCTTATTAGGTATGACTGGTTCAGGGATTACATCATACGAGTTTAATTTAACATAGCTTGATCAACTATGTACAATTAAGGGAAGATGATGTGAGGTCTGAAATGGTTATGTTGAACAGGAATACACTAGTTGACTCTGACCACAAGAGAAATCGGACCTATACATGTGTGTGCTAGAAACATTAGGCTATATGATATGTATATATATATATATAGGCCTCACAATACTTACTGAACGCTCTTGCCACAGACATGGCAGACATCCCTCCTTTAGCACCGACAGACGCGAACAACGAAACTCAAACCTACCCAACTGTAGAGGAGTTAACCGCTTTACCCCAAACTTCAACTGAACCTCTCTATTATTTCACTGAGGAGGCAGGGGTCACACGACATCAACGAAGGGGTAACAGTTCAGCTCGATCAGGGCGGACTATCCAACTTACCCTCGTAAGTGGGATTGGCTACCCACAACTCTGAACACCTGGAGGTCTAAGGAAGCCATACATATTCCTGCTGACCCCATGGACATCTCCCCGTATACCCAAGAACCCATCCACCATACCGTTCCAGTGCTTGCTGCCCGACTACACCGTCACGAGGCAAGGCTTTAAAGCTTGGAATGAGAACAATACATAGTACAAACACATGGATTACGCACATCACACGACCGTATTGCTGGACTCTATCTGGAACAAGAAAACATGACACGGAATGTGGATATGATCCACCAACAAGTGATTGATGACAGAAGCACAGTTGATCTCCTGCAGGCAAGACTGGAAGAATGTGAGCTACGCTCACAGGAAGTCGAACAATATGCTCGCATGTTGGAACAACGCCTAACTATCGCTGAAGATACCGCCCGACAGACTAGTCGACTTGCTGAAGCCATGGAACGTCTTGTCACCCTGATGTCACTAGTGGCTATACGATAAGATTAGTACAGTATCTGTTATGTAATGACTTATCTAAGCTTTTTTAAGTCAGTGTAATTCAACCGGATGTAACCATTCCCGGTACCTTTTGTAAACTCTAAAATCTGTAATCTTTTGAACTCGTACCTTGTATGGTATCTAATTTTATTATCAAATGAAATATGATTATCACATTGTGCTGTTGTATATTACTCTCCTATATATATATATATATATATATATATATATATATATATATATATATATATATATACACATATGTGATAAATCATAACCTTTGAACAATATCTTACATATTGTTCCTCTGTATTTATTCAAGCATTATGCCGCCAAGACGAACTTTCAGTCAAGCAGAAATCACTCAACTCATTGCTCAAGGTGTAGC
The DNA here is from genome assembly GCA_963422505.1 of Pseudognaphalium luteoalbum. Taxonomy (NCBI): domain Eukaryota; kingdom Viridiplantae; phylum Streptophyta; class Magnoliopsida; order Asterales; family Asteraceae; genus Pseudognaphalium; species Pseudognaphalium luteoalbum. The sequence goes on from OY730196.1 coordinate 59,163,904, forward strand.
TCAAGCCCTTGCTGCCCAACAACCACGCTCTGGTAGCGAGGACACGACTAACAACACCCCTCCAGCGAAACCCTGTTCATACAAGGACTTCCTCAACTGTAAGCCTCTGAACTTCAAAGGCACGGAAAGAGCTATCGGTCTATTACGATGGATCGAGAAAACTAAACCAGTCTTCCGAATCTGTAACTGCCCAGAAGACTGCAAGGTCAAGTATTCCACTTGCACCTTCATGGATGGTGCTCTGACCTGGTGGAATACTCATGCTCAAACTGTAGGCATTGATATCGCCTACCAAACTCCCTGGGAAGAATTGAAAAGAATGTTAAAGGATGAGTACTATCCAAGAGAAGAGTTGCAACAACTCGAGGTCGAGTTTTGGAATCTCAAGGTTCAGGGCAATGATATTGCCAGTTACACAACCCGTTTTCACCAACTTGCATTATTGTGCCCATCAATGGTCGATCCGGAGTACAAGAGGATCGAACGTTACATCAGGGGACTTCCCCCACACATTCAGGGAATGGTCACTGCTTCCAACTCTCCTACCATTCAAGGTGCCGTCCGTATGGCACACAATCTTATGGCTCAGGTGGTTCGCCAAGAAACACCTACTTCCACAAACACCGGTAATAACTCTGGGGATCACAAGAGAAAGTGGTCCGGAAACTCTAACCAAAATTAACAGTCATCAAAGAAGCCTGAAACTATCAAGGCTTACACATCTGGTTCTGAACCTAGGAAAGGCTACACTGGAACCAAGCCTTTCTGCTATAAGTGCCTTCGCCATCATGATGGTCCCTGCGGTACTCCATGTAACAAGTGTCAGAGGTATGGGCATCTAGCCAAATACTGTAGGTCTACCAATACCAATACCAAGAACAACCCTAACACCAGCTCCAGCCAACCAAAAGCCTGTTTTGAGTGTGGCAACACTGGGCACTTCAGGAATGACTGCCCAAAGCTGAAGAGCAAGGGAAACAACAACAACCCGAGAGGTAGAGCATTTGTCCTTAATTTAGGGGAAGCCCATCAAGACCCGAATGTGGTCTCGGGTACGTTCCTCATCAATAACTTACATGCTTCTATTCTGTTTGATACTGGTGCTGATAGGAGCTTTATATCTGATGAATTTAGTTCCTTACTTGACATCACCCCTGTTGCCTTAGAAGATAAGTATATGGTAGAACTAGCTAATGGAAAACTGATTGAAACAGATAGTGTGATACCCAATTGCACTTTAAAACTAGCCGACGAACTCTTCAACATTGATCTCATACCTTTCGAGATCGGTAGTTTCGACATCATCGTTGGTATGGATTGGTTATCCAAACACCGAGCAGAGATCGTATGTTTTGATAAAATAGTTCGTATTCCTCTTGTCACCGGTGGTACTTTAATCATACAAGGGGAGACCGGTGTGACGAGACTGAATATCATATCATGTATGAAAACCCGAAAATATTTGAGAAAAGGATATCAGGCAATCCTCACAAATGTTATGGAGAAAAAGTCGGAAGAGAAGCGACTTGAGGATTTGCCCATCGTTCGAGACTTCCCAGAAGTCTTTCCTGAAGACTTGCCTGGCCTTCCACCACCAAGACAAGTCGAGTTTTCCATAGACCTCGTGTCGGGTGCAGCACCCGTGGCACGAGCACCTTACCGTTTAGCCCCATCCGAACTTCAGTAGTTGTCTACTCAGTTACAGGAACTCCTGGACAAAGGATTAATTTGACCAAGTTCTTCACCTTGGGGAGCTCCGGTCCTATTTGTCAAAAAGAAAGACAGTTCTTTCAGAATGTGCATCGATTATCGTGAACTCAACAAACTCACTATTAAGACCCATTATCCACTCCCTCGAATTGATGACCTATTTGACCAACTGCAAGGGTCGAGCTTTTATTCAAAGATCGATCTACGGTCAGGTTACCATCAACTCCGAGTTCGAGACACTGACATCCCAAAGACAGCTTTCCGAACTCGCTATGGTCACTACGAGTTTCAAGTAATGCCATTTGGTTTAACAAACGCACTGGCTGTATTCATGGACCTTATGAACCGTGTGTGTAAACCATATCTCGAAAAGTTTGTCATTGTATTCATTGATGACATCTTGATTTACTCGCGCAACTAGCAAGAACACGCGCAACATCTGAAAACCATTCTAGAGCTACTCAAGCACGAGGAGTTATATGCTAAATTCTCCAAGTGTGAGCTCTGGATGCAAACTGTTCAATTCCTTGGGCATGTGATTGACAGTCAAGGGATTCATGTTGATCCATCAAAAATCGAGGCTATCAAAAATTGGCAATCGCCAACAACTCCAACCAAAGTACGACAGTTTTTGGGACTGGCGGGGTACTATCGGCGATTTATCGAAAACTTCTTGAAAATAGCCCAACCACTCACGACACTGACTCAGAAGGAGAAGAAGTTCGAATGGACTAATAAACAAGAGTCAGCATTTCAACTACTGAAACAAAAGCTTTGCAGCGCACCAATCTTATCATTACCCGAAGGCAACGATGACTTCGTGGTATACTGCGATGCTTCACACCAAGGTCTTGGTTGCGTGTTAATGCAACGAGACAAGGTCATTGCCTATGCCTCCCGACAACTCAATGTTCACGAAAAGAATTACACCATGTAACATGTTAGGATTTATTAATTTGATGAGACAAAATAAAAGATGAAAGTTGAGGGACTAAAGATGAATTGTTTTATTTTAATTAGTTTCCTAGTATAATTATGATTTCTTGTAACCCTAATATCTCGAGTATATAAAGAGACATAGGGACGTAGGAAAAAGTGTGCGCACATAATGTAGACGTCTAGGGTTTTTGTTTAGCCTCAAGATCAAGGTATCTTGATCCTGTTATATTTGTATAACCGTGTTATTCTGATCAAATAATATTGGGGCTTATTGAGATAACATTGATGTTCATATTTATATTCCGCTGCATAATTTATCATTGTTATCATTATATCCTAGATCAAGACCTAAAAAGTCTAGAGCTTAAACGATCATACGTTTTATCAATTGGTATCAGAGAAAGGTGGCTCGTTATCTAGGATATACAAGGTTTACAAGCAAGAGAAGCCATATCAAAGAAACCCTAGAAGATTGCAAGAAAAACTCATAATTCGTCACTTTCTGCACAGCCATGGTAAAAAATTCGGATCTCCTTCGTTAACCGTTAGATCGTCATGAAATTTGAACTGTAGCTTCCTAACATACAGGCGCATATTCTGACCGGAGGAATTTTTGATCTGAGCTTTTGATTGAGAGATATTCATTGTCGAAATTGGTTGCTGAAAGTTTAGGGTTTTTCAGAATGGCAGAAGTAAAACGGTCACTGTGTCTTCGTTATCCAACGAAAGTTTATGATTTTTGGATATGTTATAGAAGACATATATTTCTACAGTGTGTAAAAATTTCATCATGATCGGATGTATATACAGAGAGATATTGAAATTCGAATCTGCTGCAGTAAGTTTATGGTTTCTTTTGTGCAGCTGAAGTCAAATAATTACTGTAGATTCGTTAACCGTTGGATCTACTTGATTTTTGGATATGTGGTTAATGAAACATTGATGGACTTCGTGTAAAAACTTGAGCATGATCAGATTCGTAATCAGTGAGATATGTAATTCTGAAGTTACCTGCCACTGCTCGTTAGATGTGCTAGCCACTGTTTGTACAAACGTTGCCATTGCTAGAAGGTTCTTCCCACTGTTAGTACAAACTTCTCGCTGGTAGAACAAGATTACCACTGTTAGCACATCCTTACCACTGTTAGTACGAAGTAGCCACTGCTCGTCAAGCTTACCACTGCTAAAAGGTTTGTACCACTGTTAGTGCAATCTTACCATTGTTAGTACAACCTTACCACTGCTTGAAGCTTACCACTGTTAATGCAAAGTGCTTACCACTGTTAGTGGATTTTTGAAAGCTTGCCACTGTTAGTGGATTTTAAAAGCTTGCCACTGTTAGTGAATATTTAAAGATTGCCACTGTTGATGAATTTTGAAGATTGGCACTGTTAGTGGAAAAGAGATTGCCACTGTTAGTACAAAATAGTTTCCACTGTTCGTGTTACTTACAACTGTTGGTTCAACTGATAGTTTGGATCTCAAATGAAACTGTATTGATTTAATGGCTTGTTCTTGAAGATGTGATTACGAAGAAGATTGATTATAGCTTATTTGATATTGTAATTGAGTTTGACAGATTTGTATCTTATCATATCTCAAAGTGGAGGATGAAGAGCTTTGAAGATAACTTGTTTGGTTTGTATGGTGACGACGAAGACTTGACAAAATCTAGCAAACGTGTGAGATTAAACTTAGGATGCTCAATGCTCACATTTGCTATCACTTGAAAGAGTTATGGTGGGCTCGGTGACTTATTGTGGAGAATAAGGGTTTTTGTCAAAGAGATCTTAAGGGGAGATTGTGATCTACTTATACATAAGATTATAAGTTCGACGTCGTGAATAGTACAAGATATAAGGTACAAGTTTGGAAGACTTAATTTCTTTATTAAGTTTGTTATATTTTATTTTCTTCATCGGTGATCATTACATAGAGCCTACAAAGTTCGAGATTCAAGAGATGGTTAAAATATTGATTTGAGGGGAAGCTTATGGAAAAAGTGTTTAACCATCGGATGATGTTCATGCATAATTATTTGGGATAAAGGTTTTATTACTACTGCTAGTTGTATAGTACAACTACTAGTGTAAGTTTCTAATGCTCAAATTCATTATTCTTATTATGCGTCATGGAGGGTAATTTGAGTCATTAGAAGGTTGGATTAGTAGTGTAATATATATTGTGCGGTTGTAAAGATTCAAGTTGCTTATCTTCAAGAAGATCCCTATTGGATTATGACAAAAAGGGGAAGAAGAATTGAAGATCAAGATTTGCAGCTTGTTATTATGCATGGCATGTTTACAAGAAATCAAGAGTTAAGGGGAAGTTTGTGCAAGAAGATAGATATTTTGTCATCATCAAATAGGGGAAGATTGTTAGGATTTATTAATTTGATGAGACAAAATAAAAGATGAAAGTTGAGGGACTAAAGATGAATTGTTTTATTTTAATTAGTTTCCTAGTATAATTATGATTTCTTGTAACCCTAATATCTCGAGTATATAAAGAGACATAGGGACGTAGGAAAAAGTGTGCGCACATAATGTAGACGTCTAGGGTTTTTGTTTAGCCTCAAGATCAAGGTATCTTGATCCTGTTATATTTGTATAACCGTGTTATTCTGATCAAATAATATTGGGGCTTATTGAGATAACATTGATGTTCATATTTATATTCCGCTGCATAATTTATCATTGTTATCATTATATCCTAGATCAAGACCTAAAAAGTCTAGAGCTTAAACGATCATACGTTTTATCATAACACCCTCAAATTTCAGGTTGCTGAAGCGGTCGGGTCGGGTGTTACCAAATCAAATATCACAGCGTAAGATACATAATGAACGACTCTAAATGAGACGTTTGAAAATAATTATACATTTTCCAAAGTAGAACGTTTACAACATTACGAGTTTAATAGAACGTTTACAACGTTGCGAGTTTAATTATACATTTGAAAATGCAAAAGTAAATGCAGAGTGGTCCCCATTGTTTGAAAATATGCGACTCGAGCTAGCTTATCTCGTAGCAATCCTAATCCTGCTAGGCACCTGAGAACACATGCTAAAACGAGTAAGCTATAAAGCTGGTGAGTTCATAGGATTGTTAGCTTAAAACATGAAGTATAAATTCTGTATGTTTTGAAAAGTAGTTTAGAATCCACGATTCTGATTTGTATTAAGTTGAAGTTGTAATACCAATGCCTAAGTACTATCGAGTGAGCGTGTGACTATGTCATATCGAAGGTGTGGCAATCCATACCTTGATACCTATCAGGTATGAGTAAATCAATTAATTGTGAGGTGAAACTTGCCTGAGTATATTCCGAGTAATTGTATGACCACGTCATATGATATCGAGTGATGTACTGGTATGGCTACCTGGCACAGCGTATAGAATCCAGTATCATGAATGTGTAGTCCCGCAGAACTATCGAGTACTTAGTCAAGTACTGAGTTAATAGCCTCGCGTGAAAACTCACTGACATGCCCGACTTGAGATAATTGAGCCGACCGTACTACGACGAGTCCGACTTGATTATTCATGTTTGTATAATTGTATGTATACTGATATACATATGTAATAACGTAGATAGCACCAGGTGCTCAAGATGATGTACAAGTATGTAGATATATATAAATACCAAACAACAATCACAAGTTGTAATGTATCATGCCACGCATGTAAATGATTTGTTGTACCTAAATATGTATAAATAATACTCAGATTTAAGTAGTACGAAGAGCCTAGGTATGAATAATCATCACCTAGTTGTGTTGTATTAGTATAAGGAGTCTATACTAACGTAGATACTATTGTATACCCCTAGCCTTAAGCCTAGCAAGTATATTGGGGTCCTGATTTGTATCTGCAGTATTAGTTTCTAAAAGGGAAACTAATCCTGTAAAAGTATAGATGTGGTCCAGTGTAGGTAGAACTAACAAGTTCTAATGTATTCGATGATATCGTCCCGCGACAATATGGCCAATGGTTAGTGATAACTTAATCAAATTATGTATTGGTAATTGTTTTTCCAACAATCCAACAGTGTATGATTTTTAACCTATCTAGATCAAGCATTGATATTGTCCCATAACAATGTGTTGGGTGTAATTCCTAAGTATTATGCATTTGTATTACATACAGTAATATGAGTAAGTGTGAATTATAAAGGAATAATAATATAATTCGAAAACAGTTATTGAGCATGTGTTTCACCCCGAAAATAGTAAAACAATTGAAAGAGTGGGGCTATGAAACTCACCTGTGAGTTGTTAGCGATCCTACGATACGCGCGTCGTCTGATAGTTAACCTCCTAGTGTCATAAACACGTGAGGTCATATGAGTATGAGACAAATCAGTTTGTCTAGGCGAGTTGTGTAATTATTTATTTGTCGTTCAGGTTTGGAAACCGTGTACGGGGGTTCGGGGGCAGCGCCCCTGATAGCGGGGTCCAAGTGGTGGCAACCCCTGGCGGGGTCCAAGGGGCAGAGCCCCTGGCTGGGGTCGAGCTGAAAACGCTCTGAAATTTTTATTTCTACTATATTGCTTTAGTGAAAACGCTCTGAAATTTCATTTCGGAATAATATTAGGCGGTAAAATTTGGGTTTCGACACTTTGTGAAAATCATAGGTTTTTAAGCTCCTGTGTTTTGCGAAAAAGGGTTATGTCGCTAAATGGTTCTGCGACATAAGGGTTATGTCGCTATATGCGACATCCGCAATTTAATGCGACATAGTGTGTTGTGTCGCTATATGCGACGTTCGGATTTTCTGCGACATAAAGGCTTGCGTCGCACAATGCGACATAATTAATTATTGCGACATAACCTGCAACATAGGCTATGTCGCAGCACTGTTTTTGGTCCCTGCGACATAATGAACTGCTCGACGATTTTTCCCCAAAAATCAAGATCTAACCTATTCTCAGGCCAAATCTTGTTGATATAATGTTAAAACATGATATATTAAGTGTTTCTAACTCGAAATATCAAGAAAAAGAGAGTAAATCCTTACGATTTGAGTTGGAGTTCAAAAATGGTGGGGATGAACTTTGTGTGGAAGAAGATGAAGATGATGGTGAAGCTTGCTTCCTTTTCCTTGAGATGATGATGATGATTCCGAAAATGATGATGATGAGGTTGTTGTTGATTTTTGTTGTTGTTGTTGTTGAAAATGAAAGAAAATAGAGAGATGGATATAGGGGTGTGTGTGTTTTTGGTTTTTGTGAAACACAAAAATGGGGAGGGGGAAAGGGATGGCCGACCCTTCATTTTTGGTGGGTTTGGTTGTCCCCAATTGTTGCGTTAAATGCCCGTGTTTGCGTACCCGATCGTATAAAAATGTAATATTTTAAATTCTACAAATTTATTTATATTCTTTCGAAATGTTTTCGAGTGAAAGTATTTTATAAAAATACTATTTTGGAATTAAAATTTATACTTGTTTTCGAGTGGTCTCAGATAATTAGAATGCATTTTAAATTAAAACGACTTACATTTTTGAACACTTTGTTATAATCGCATATAAAAATATAATTATTTGAAGTTTAAATTTGGCGCGAAAATTGACTTTTTGACCAGGTGTTACACATCACTCATGATCTCGAATTGGGAGCCGTAGTGTTTGCACTCAAAATCTGGAGACACTATCTATACGACATAAAATGTACAATCTTAACAGACCACAAGAGTCTCCAGCATATCTTTGATCAAAAGGATCTCAATATGAGGCAATGTAGATGGGTCGAGTTGCTTACCGATTATGATTGCGAGATCCGTTATCATCCAGGCAAGGCAAATGTTGTTGCCGATGCCCTCAGTCGAAAGGAACGTGTAAAACCCCTTCGAGTCCGAGCCCTCAGCATGACAATCCATAATGATCTTATCATTCAAATCATTACTGCTCAACTCGAAGCACTCAAACCTGAGAACATTAAAAACGAGTCCTTGCGTGGCATGGACCAACAGTTTGAAACCAAATCCAACGGAGCCAAATACTTCTCAAACCGAATCTGGTTACCTAATTTTGGGAACTTACAAGACTTGGTGATGGATGAAGCTCACAAGTCCAAATACTCCATACATCTTGGATCTGACAAGATGTATCATGGCATCAAGGAGTTGTATTGGTGGCCTAACATGAAAGATGACATCGCCACATACGTCGGTAAGTGCCTCGCATGCTCTAAAGTCAAAGCCGAGTATCAGAAACCCTCCGGATTACTCCAACAACCGGAAATCCCTCAATGGAAATGGGAGCAGATCTGCATGGACTTTATCATGAAACTTCCAAAGACATCGAGCGGTTGCGATACCGTTTGGGTGATCGTCGATCGTCTCACCAAATCTGCTCATTTCCTAGCCATCAAAGAAACCGACAAAATGGAACGCCTCACGCGAATTTACCTTAAGGAAATTGTATCCCGACACGGCGTTCCCATTTCGATTATCTCCGACAGGGATAGTCTTTTCACATCTCACTTTTGGCAGTCATTTCAGAAATCTTTGGGTACTCATCTAGATATGAATACTGCATATCATCCTCAAACCGATGGCCAGAGTGAACGAACCATTCAAACACTGGAAGATATGCTACGGGCTCAAAGCCGCGCATGACCGTCAGAAAAGTTATGCTGACGTGAGACGCAAACATCTCGAGTTCCAAGTTGAACCCCATATACATTAGACCTTTTGAGATCCTTGAAAGGATTGGTCCAGTGGCATATCGTTTGCATCTGCCACCCGAGCTCAGCAGCGTGCATCCCACATTTCACATTTCTAATCTTAAGAAATGCCTATCTGATGAGACACTCATTATTCCTCTCGATGAAATCCACATCGATGATAAACTCCATTTATTCGAGACACCAGCAGAAATCATGGACCGTGAGGTCAAACAGTTGAAACAAAGTCGTATTCCCATCGTCAAAGTCCAGTGGAATTCGCGGCGTGGTCCGGAATTCACTTGGGAACGGGAAGACCAAATGCGACTCAAGTACCCACAACTATTCACAGATTCCACTCCATCCATGACTTAGAGCTAAATTTCGGGACGAAATTCTCTTAACAAGGGAGAATGTGACACCCGACAAATTAGGGCTAGTTATTAGTTCCTAATCATCTGCTAATACATGTAATTAGTGCTAGATTAGGCTAATTGTATGTGTCGCACCCCCAAATTCGGGTAGCGGAAGCGAATCGGGTTGGGGCGCGACTAATCAATATACACAGCACAAAAGATATAATGAACGACCACTATATGCGTCATTTTACATTGATATTGTTAAAATAAAAGTTTACATCAAAATATTGTTTACATTAGCTCAGTTTGAAAATGAGAGATTTAAGTACATAATTAATCTATACAAAATATAATAATGCAGCTAAAATCTCTGATTGTTTGTATGCTGACTCGAGCTAATAGATCTTGATTGAGCAGTCCAACCTACTACTGGTCACCTGTGATACATGCTAAAATTGGTCAGCGAAACGCTGGTGAGCTCAGAGGTTTGTATGTCAACACATATTTGTATGAACCGCAAGATTTAATTGAATTTAAAATGCAATTAAGCAAAATAAGAGTTAAACAGCCATGAGCACATAGTCTAAGCTTAACTTGAGCGTCAGGTCCAATTAAGGAAACCTAACTGAGTTGCCTCCTATGAGTGCCTAATCTACACTCGTCTTCCCAAATGCTAATTCGTCCGTTTGACCAGTTAGTGCGTGCTAACCCGGACGAGGATTGTCAATCCTATAAGATATCATATACTAACATTCACGCTACAGATGTATTACCAGACTATGCTATGGAGGGCTTTATTGATTAGTTGAAAACAACTCATGTAGTATTTGATTGATTTGTACTTGTGTTCTACTTGTAAAACAAAATGAGCAATAATATCACACCCCTTAGTGAAAACAGTAAAATAGGGGCCATGAGACTCACCTGAGCCTTGAGTGTTTAAATTAATAAACTTGAATTGATTAGTAGTGGATTGATGTCCGAAGACTTGTAACCTGAGGGTGTCCAAGACACACAATGGTTATAACATGAGTAGGCATCTCGAAAGACTGCCCTTGTAGTTGTTCGTCCAACTTAGAATGTCCAAATTACTACGATTTGGTTGTTTGACTTGTGTTTTGAAAACGTGTACGGCCGTCGGTGAATTGGTTGTATAAATAATCTCATTATTACTTTCATGATTTTGAAGTGTTATACTTAAAAGTAAGTTCCAATGTGTTTTAGAAGTCATGTCGCATTCGTGTTTGATGTTATACAAGTTTAGCACTTTGTGTGAAGGTTTAGATGTAACACTGTTACTCGTGACCCTAGGGTAAGGGCGAAGCCCGTTAATGACGGGGGTCCGGGGGTAGCGCCCCTGGTAGCGGGGTCCAAGGGGCGGTAGCCCCTGGCGGGGTCCAAGGGGCAGAGTCCCTGGCTGGGGTCGAGCTGGACTTGAATTTGGGTGAAAAATGCTTTGGTGAAAAACTTGAATTTTTATTTCTACTATATTGCTTTGGTGAAAAACGCACCTGGACTTGAATTTGGGTGAAATCGAGTGATATAATTTTAGGTCTCGACACTTAGTAAAATTTGTGTTTTCTTGGTTCTGTTTCATGCGACATAGCGTGTGACATACTGCTTTGTGTCGCTAAGTGCGACATAGTCTGTTGTGTCGCAGATCATATCTGCGACATAAGGGCTTGTGTCGCTAGGGGCGACATCCGCAATTTAATGCGACGTAGGGCGTTGTGTCGCTATATGCGACGTCTGTAATTTCTGCGACATAACTATTTGTGTCGCTATATGCGACATCCGTGGTTAGTGCGACATAGTGGCTTATGTCGCTATATGCGACATAAGATCTGATTTAGCGACATAAAGACTTATGTCGCAGGTGGCCTGGAGCCTCTGCGACATAACGCGCTGTTGGCCGGAAAATAAGCCAAAAAGGTGTTTTCTGGCCTCCGTTTGACCTGAGACTTTTACCCAACCCATATTTGGACATTTTAAGCTTAAAGAAACCATAAACATGTAAAAATAAGTGAAATCGATGAATTTCGAGAGTTCGTCGGAAACTTACGAAGTGATGAATCGAAATTCCGGAAAGGTAGGAGTGTAGATCGTTGTGTGGTGATCGTTTCCTTCTAAATGAGTCTCGAGATTTATGGTGGTTTGGTGGTGTTAATTGGTGGAGGAAGGTGGTGGTGTTGTGGTGTTAGTTAGAGAGAAAAGAAGATGAAGAAAATGGAGAGAGAGAAAAGAAATGAAAAGAATGAGGAGGGGTAAATGGTTTTGGGGCAGATTTTTGGGGAGGGGAAAAAGGGTTTTCTCCCAACTTTTTAGTCCCCGTGTTTGCGCTCCGTGCGGTGTTCGTTTTTCCGGTCGTTTAAACGTTAAATAATTATATTATACGTTTAATTGGGAGTTTTTAAAATACAGATATTTATTCAAAATTATATTTGAAGAATTTCATCAAATACTTAATATTTGGGTTATAAATTGTAACTTTAACTTTATTTCGGTTGTTCGCGCGTTTAACATTTTATCGCGTTGACTTTGTTTGTACGATACGAAATAGTTATGAAATATTATTAAAATAATATTTGTGTTAATATGGTGTCTTTAAATAATGTTACATTATTTAGTGAAAATGTTCACCAACGTCCGTATTTAATTGAACCGAATTACATTCGATTTGAAACTTGTACGATTTAATCAAATCGCATAATTGTATATATTCCTCAATATATATTTCGATACATTAATTAGTCTAATACAAAACTATTTACATGTATTAACAATTGATTAGGCACTAATTACTAGTCCTAATTTGACGGGTGTCACAGTATGTAACAATATATATATATATATATATATATTGGAATATATATATACACGTACGCGATTATGTTCAATCGTGCATTTTCATATCGGGCGGATCCCGACACATTAATACGGACGTTGGTGAACTCAAATTATTAAATAATATGAAATTATTTAATAAACACATTTGTTTCTAAATATTATTTCAATAATATCACGCAAGTAATTCGTATCGTATAAAATACTCAAACTCGACCAAAAACGTACAAAACATGCCCGACAATCGAATAACAGTCAAAATATATTTTATAAGTTAAAATATATTATTGCGAGTAATGACTCCCCGGTCATCTCTCTTACACTTAAATACCCATATAGTTCCAATTGGATATTCTCCCTTTGGAAGGTCAACCAACTCCCATACTTGTAATTTTGAGAACTGAAGCAGTTTTTCTTGCATAGCTTCGACCCACGAGCTTTCTTTGAGAGCCATTTGCACATTCTTATGCTCAACTTGTGAGATAAAGCATGAATATAGACATTGATTAGGAATCTCTGTCTCTTTCATAGCAGTATACAAGCTTTCTAAAGTTTCAGATGTACTAGCTTTAGATTGAGTCCTAGTTTGAACCGGAGTATTAATATCACCGATGATGTTTTCAGCGGGATGATTCTTACTCGTTCTTGTAACTGGTATAGGGTCAACTATTAACTCATCTCCTAAGTTAGTACCAATCTCTTCTAATGAAGGCATATCTTCTGAACTAGCTGAAGATAACCTTAAGTGGTTCAAAGAAGTAAGTATATCATCAAACTTTGTTTGAAGATCATCCTCAGAATCTTCTGTTTCTTGATACTTATCCTTTGAAGGTTGTTGTGACCCACTTGAAGAAGCTTCATTTGAGTCATCCGTTGTCCTGATTCCAGATTTCGGAACACTTGATGTTGGAGAGGGACCATTGTCCTAATCTTCATACAATAAGTGCTCATAGATCTCTGAATCACTGACAAAGTCACTTATGGGAACTTTAAATGACTGAAAGAAATCTGAATAGTCAAATTGCCAATCTAATCCCTTATGTACAGCAGGTACATAGCTCGTAACCTCAATGTTATAAATGATTTCCTGTCGTCCCGTGACTTTATTGAAAACTCTTTTATTAGGCGAATTGGGCACATAACCTAGGAAAAATCCTTCGTCAGCCTTTTCACCAAATTTAGCTTGATTTCTTGTTTTCAATATCGTACATGCAACTCCAAAGGGTTCAAATCCCTTCCGATTAGGTTTCTTATTATTCAATAATTCGTAACATGTTTTGTTACGCTTTTTGACCGTAAGAACCCTATTTAGAACATGACATGCTGTATTCACTGCTTCTGCCTAAAATATGACCGGAAGCTTTGAATCTGCAAGCATTGTTTTAGCAGCTTCAATCAACGTTCGATTTTTTCTTTCAGCAACACCGTTCTGTTGAGGTTCATATGGTGCATTGAATTGATGTTGTATCCCTTTTCTTAAGCAATAGATATTCAACGTTGAGTTCTTGAATTCTGTTCCGTTATCACTACGAATACACTTTACTCTTGTTTTATAGACATTCTCTACTAGATCTAAGAACTCCATTAATATTCCAGGAGTTTCATCCTTAGATCCCAAAAAGAATACCCATGAGAATCTAGAGTAATCATTTGTGATAACTAAACAGTACCACTTGCCACCTAGACTTCTCTTGCTTATAGGGCCAAAGAGGTCCATGTGTAGCAATTCAAATGGTGAGGAGATTGAGTTTTCAGTCTTAGACCTGTGTGGTTTCTTGTGCTGCTTTCCTTTTAGGCAAGGAACACACTTGTCTTCAGACTCGAAACGTTTCTGTGGTACACATAGAACTAAACCATTCTTGGTTATAAAATTCATTTTTCGAAAGTTCAGATGTGTCATTCTCCTGTGCCATAAAAGTGCGTCTACCTCTGAAGCCTTGGATATTAATCATGTCGACACCATTGAAGAGTTAGAAACACCCATGTTTATAGCATATATGTCCTTCTTCCTTGGTGCCCTCATCAATATCCATTCTTCAGGAATTGTGAAGCCTGGCTTCATAACTAAAGCCTCCTTTTCATTAAAATGAACTGGATGACCTTTATCGCAGAATTGGGAAACACTCACTAGGTTATGAGTTAGTTCTTCAACATAATTCACATCCTCTAGAGTCAAAGTTCCATTTGAAACTTTTCCTTTCCCAGTAATTACTCCTCCTTTGTCTCCTGCAAAATTAACTTTTTGCTTGAAACCTTCTTTGAAGTCCTTCAGTAGACTTCGTTCTCCTGTCATGTGCCTTGAGCATCCACTGTCTACATACCACCAGTTGTCCTTGTTCACAGTTTGCTCCTAGACATAACAAGTTGTACACAATTAGTTTTCAAGAGGGACCCAAGCCCTTACGGTCTTGGTTTGTCCCTGATCATCTACAATCTGAACCTCCTTAAAGTAACCATAACTATTCCCATCGGGAGTCTTGGTAACTTTCACAGGAGTTTAAGATTGTTGATGATCTGTAGTCTTATGCCTATGAGGAGAGTGAGTAGAAAACCTCCTAGGCACAAACTTAGTTCCATGTGCACTTGAAGTAGAACCATTTTCAAACTGACTATGGTTTCTACTTGGGGTCCTAAACCTTGATGGTGTCTTATCTCTTGGCTTATTGAAAGTATTTTCGTTCAGAGTATAAGGCCTTTTAGATTTAGGTGGAAAGACACTATGATTACCATCTCTTTTCAGAATGTTTACAGGTTTACTTCCTAATCCCGGTTTGGAGCCTAACCTGTCTACAATTGAACTAGAAGTGGTCGGTGTCTTTTTAGTACTTACTAACTTATGTGATGCTTCCAACTTCTTATTTGGACAACAAGAAACCACATGTCCTTTTTGATGACATTTGAAGCAGGACATCTGTTTCCGTGACTTACCAACTTTTGCATCCGCAGTCGGCGTCTTAGGCACTAAAGGATCAATAACATGTTCTTTATTAATCACTTCATCAGTCTTAGTATCATTAATTACTCCACACGGTATAAACTGTACTTTAGTGTGAGGAATTTTCTTACTATCATCAGATGAAGGATTCTTAATAACACTCTTCTGTGCCTCTGACTGAACATGTTTAGTTACTGGTTCTACAGAACATACTTCAGTCATCTCAGTATCTTCTGGAAGCCTAGTGTAATTTGAATTGAAAGGATGAGGTGTCTCATTGTAACCTAATCCTGACTTATCCTTTACACTTTGTTGAGCATCAAGCATTTTATCCATCTTAGTGGTTGTATAATTTTCTATCTTTCGGTTTTGCTCAACAAGCTTCAATTTACAATCAGCTAACTCTTTTTCCTTATTAGCAATTGTCTGATTTAAGTCTTTTAGGTTCATATAGAGACCATCTATGATAACATCTTTTTCATTAATGGTATCTCTAAGTGCAATCCTATCAGAAGCATCAGACTTAATTTTATCTTTTAAGTCCTGTTTATCATCACTTAACCTACGCACATCAATCTTAGCTAGTTCAGGTTCAGATCTAACAGTTTTATTAGATTCAGAAAATATGCTAACTTGAGAAGACATGTTTTTGTTTGCTACAGTTAAAACACTAACCCGTGACTGCAAATCAGTAACTAAATAACAGACATCAGCAAGAGTAAGAATATCAATACATACCCTTTTCTTGTCTGTTTGAATTTCTGCCATGCGTGCTACAAAGTCTTCAGGATTCATATTTTCAGTTGAATCCATATACAACACGTCTTCATCACTTGCTTTCATTTCAACCTCAGGCACCTTTACATCATACTCTGCATCTGTAGGCATGTAGGATGTAGACTGATCAATCTCAGCCATGAAAGCTTCCTCAGACTGAGCTTTCCATTCATAAGAGCCATCCAATTGTTTCACAACCAAGGCTTTGGAAACAAGAGTGCTTCCCGAACCTTGTTTACCATTGCCAGCTTCTACCTTAGGTCTTTGGCATTCTCGAGCAAAGTGTCCATAACCCTGACAGTTAAAACACTTGATCTTGGTCTTATCAGACCCTGATCGATTGCCAACTACCTTTCTACCAGTTTTCTTCAAGAAATTCTTTACTCTTCTTGACAACATAGCAAGTTAATCCTGAAGTTCTATTTCTTCAAGATACTCAGGGTCTATCTGATCATAATCTTCATCAAACATAATTGGATCATTGATTTTACCCTGACTGTAGTTTTCATACGAAGCTACAAAGGAAGCAAGAACAGATAATTGTTGTTCAGCAGATTTCACACTCATAGGCATCTTTTGATGCTCCTGAGGTGACTTCTCAGTTGGTTTTCCCTTTGTTTCACTACCAGATGATGTAACGAGACACAAATCATCAGTAATCATTTCACCCTCTCCATCAGCATTACCCACAAACAAAGCAGTGGTCGAGCTCGAGGAAGCAGTAGAGATAGTAGATTTTCCGTGATATAGTCCCGGATCCTGAGCCTGATAAGAATCAGTATGTCTAGTCTTCTTGGTGAAATCATATTTTCTGAGCTTATTAATAGCCTGCTCTAAGGTCATAGTTGCATACCTCTCATCATTGTCTTTAAGCATTATGCCATGCATTTCCCACTTAGACGGTAAACCCTCAATAAACTTAGCGGTTTTCTCAGTCTCGGTAGTTACAATCTCATGGTCATCTAGCTCACTCAGCAAATGGTAGTACCTTGTGGTATAAGCATCAAGATCTTCTCCTTTCAAAGCTTTGAACACAGTAAACTGCTTTTTCAGGAGATTCCTCTTGCCTACTTTAACTTGTGGACTACCTTCACACCTCTTCTCAAGAGCTGTCCACAACGTTCTAGCAGTTTGGAAGGATTTCAGTTGATGATTAAGTTCCTTAGGAAGACTCATCTTGATTGAAGAATGAGCCTTGTTCTCAACCTCAAATTCCTTCTTTTGTGCTTCACTCATTCTGTTGATAAGTGAGAACCACAATAGCATTCTCAACAGTTTGTGTAGGTTTCATGTATCCATTCTTGATACACATCCAGATAGATAGATCATGGAATCTACAGTAAGATTCAAACCTTTCCCTCGAACTATAATAATCCTCAACTCTTAACAATTTAGGTGGAACATTAGATTTTCCAATCTCGTGTTCCATCTCAATCATTTTGCTAAGGTCAGACATCGTGAAGTTTAAAGTTAAACTGTATTTGCGAATTCAGAATAAGAAAACTTGACTCGCAGAAACTCAATTCAACTCGCAATCTCAGCTCGACTCGCAGAACTCACTTCAGTTCACAAGTTCAACTCGGTTCGCAGACTTATCTGAAACCCTAATCTCGACTCGCAAAACGGCTGAAAAACCCGAAAACAAAAAATTTAGGTATTTTTACGATTGAAACTGGAAATTTTGATCGTAAACAAACCCAAAATCGTCCAGAGAATGATTTTGATCGTCAATATGTACTAATGCACGTATAAACGATCCGAATCAAATGCGATTAACACTAAAACCTCGAACTAACTTCGTTATCTAGCCCGAAATCTCTGATACCAATTGTAAGTCCCTAGTTCTAGGATCGATAACTTCGTTATCTGTAGTATTAAGATGCGGAATTCCTTAATACGGTGTTATCTTACTAACAACGAATAAGTTCGCGTTTAGGTAATCTAATACTTCGCTTTAAATGAATAAACGTCAAAGCCTAGCCGTTAGGTTTTGTTTTCTCTGGTTATTGAGTTCGCAGGTGTGTTATATGAATGGCAAAAGTTCATCCAAAAGTTCTTATGTTTTCACGAGATGAAAACATTATATAGTTCAATTCGTCTCGGCTCGCATGGGCCTACGAGTCTATTCAACTCGCAGCCCAAGCCCAACAATGGACTTGGCTCGCTAAGACTATAATGCTATTGCTTTGCGAGTTCAGATCTCATCTCGCAGCTCAGCTCGCTGCGACTTGAAATCTCGACTCGCAACAAACGTAAATGTTAATTACAAAATACGTCTATCATTAACAACAATTATTCATTTACAAATCTAAACCAATACACAAAGATAATAATAATTACACCAGTCCCATTTCAAGCTAGATCTGTTGTCACAACAATAACCTCATTATCGATCCACATAACTAGGGACTTACAAATGGTATCAGATCTTTCGGGCTTAATACGTTGTGGTTGGAGGTTATTTGGATTAAATAACTAACAATTTTGGGTTGTTTTACGTAAGTTTTACGACCAATAATAAAATTAACAGAGGTTTCGGGATAATGTTCAATATAAAAGATGATTGGAGAGTTCCCTTTAATAAAATTAACAGAGGTTTGGTGTCAACACTAGCATCCTACGATTTAAGTGGAAAACCTAAGTCGCATATCACTGAATACTAGGTTATCATGAGTCTGATCAGATCAGGCTGCTCAGTCCCCCAACACTGTCCGATGAGGACTAGTGACCCGTCTTGGAGTTAACTCCTAGGTGCATGAATAAGGCAACAGACCGATATTTAATTTCTGTCCTTTCTTGACACCTAATTCCAATTGATTTTATTAAGGGTCGTACTATTTCTTGCTAATGTATGTTAAACTTTCAGTTATGTTGGATAAGGGGTTTAAGCATCCTACACTACAGTTAAATGTTTGCATTCTTTTCAAGATCCCTTAGATTTTAATCAAGGATCACAAATAATTCTGTCAAGGTGTAGACCCTCATTTGCGATGAAACGTTCATCCCTAGGTTCGTTTCACGATGTATACTACGTTTTTCAATAGTTCCACAGCTTTTATGTATACCTAGACCATGTTCAGGAAGGGTGACTTCCAGGTATCCACGGTGTCATATGCTTACGACCGGTCCGTAGCTTCCACGCATTTGTACTCCACCAGTGGTGTTTCCAGCGCTATACTAAGTACTGAGCCGTTTTACAGCATGTCCACAGCTTCATACAAAAACACAGATAACTATCTACCGATACTAGGGTTGATTAGATCCTAATACTAAAGTAATAGTCACGTGAAAGCTTGGAAAGGGTGGAATGGGTGGCTTAGATCTACCGCTTGAAAAGTTTAACCCGATACATAACATAACAACTTCCAATCACATGTTTATTAAAGAATAATTTAACATCATCCCTACTCCTAAATATCTATATTTCAACAATCACAATATTACACTACTCAATAAACATGGCAATAAGTAAAGCACATACCATAATATTATGCATGGATAAATCAGACATTATAACAGTATGAGGGAATAGATATCACTGGATAATAGAGCAGCATAACAAGATAATAGAACTTGCAATCCTTGAATAAAAGCTTGAACACAAATACTCCTTGATTACAACAACTACTATATACTCTAATCTACTAGCTACCCACTAACTACTCTCTAACCCTCTAGAGAGAGAGGTTAGAAAGAGAAACTAACTACGAAATGAAAATACAAGAGAAAAGTGTTTGATTTGAATGGAATTGAATTGTTGTGAGTTGATGAGACATGAGGAGGTTGAAGCCTCTATTTATAGGCATCCAAGTCACAATTTACACTCAACACCCTCGCATCCATTTTAACACTGAAATACACCCCTGAGCTATGAAATTCGACTCCAAAGAGGGCGTATTCAACACCAAATAGGGCGTATTCGGTAGTAAATAGGGCGTATTCGGTAGCAAACGGGGCGTATCCAGCACCACAGGGGGGTATACTACCCCTAGAAGGGGGTATACCATCCCTAAAGGGGGGTATACGGCCTCTAGGAGGGCGTATACGCCCCCTTTAGGGGGGTATACGGCCCCTAGAGGGGTGGTGAGCCTTGGTCCGTGGTCTTGTGTGCTGGATCGTAAGTCTTGTGTGCTGGATCGTACTCGTTTTGCTCTAATTTCTTCGTTCTTGATCTGTTTCTAACGTTCTTTATATCCACACGTTTGTAATCTCCAAACCTATATTTTAATATATTTATTAAGTCCCAGATCGGAGTTTTATGATAACATCGTGTGTGGAACAAATTATGCCTTTTTAAGTGCGTTTTTCATCCATTTATCGTTGTTTTTGAAATACTTATAAAGTTTTGACCTTTTTAACAAAATGTGGTAAATGTGGACTTTATTGGCATGATTTTGTTAATTAAGTGTTAAATATGAGGTAAAAGATGTGCGTAAAACATGACTTTTTACGTCAAATCACCACTCTCCTATAATCAAAACCGTGCTTTATGCTTTTAAGAGAATAGACCTCGGGTTATAATTGAAAAGCGTGTTCCGCTTTTTTTTCAACCGTGATTCATCTAAAAAAATGTAAAATTGGTAAATGGGCCACAGATTTTATTAGTTTTTTAATATTTATGTGGTCTATTAGTAGGGATCTATACTTAGTTTTGTAGTAGTGCAACGGACTGCTCAATATATAGTACTCAAGTCCCGTAAATATATCCTACAAAATAGGATATGGAATGACACGTGTCACTGTTTGATTGTCTTGATCTCCTTCTAACCGACATTATGTGGGTCCCAATTCTTTTACCGTGAATATCTCTTTTACCTTAACTCCAATCATTTGCAGACACATCGTATCAAAGATGTTTTAATATGAGGAACACTTGCTGATGCAATAATAATGAGCGACTTGTACTTGTGTAGAAACTTTTATTCAAAATGTAAGTCACTGGAGATATAATAAATCTACAACAACTTTCCTTTGTTGGGGCAGTGACTTTTGCCTTTTATTTCTTTAAGTGAGAACATATTTAGTGAGTTGATCAGCGACTAGTGACTCAACAGGTAGTACAGAGGATTAGGCTCCCCGACTATTATAAATATTAAAACTCTCACAGTCATGCATGTCAGTGGCCGAACTACGTGAGTATAGTTCTTTATACTAATACAAAACCACTAGGTGATGATTATTCATACCTAGGCTCATTGTGCGACAACTAATATATAAGTATTGTATACCCATATTTAGAAACACTAAATTACTTTCATGCGCGGCATGACACTCTGTTAGTTGTGTTTGTTGATTTGACTTTTATATATATACTCGTACTGTATCTCGAGCACTTGGTGCTACCTACAACTTACTTATGAATATTGATATATATACAGTTATACAAATACGATTACTTTAGTCAGGCATGTCGTAGTACTGGTGGCTCTCATTTACTTTAGTCGGGCATGTCGTAGTACTGCCGGCTCTTAATTACTCAAGTCAGACAAGTCGTAGTACTGTTGGCTCCCAATTACATACATTACTTGCGAGCAACACTGTTCGATGCCACGGTAAAGTGGGCACAAAATGATGCCACGGTAAAGTGGGCACAAAATGATGCCATGGTAAAGTGGGCACAAAACTAGATCACGGTAAAGTGATTCAAAATGATATCGCGGTTAAGAGATACAAAACACGGAATCAGCGAGCTTACACTCAGGATTCACACTCAATGACGGAATCGGCGAGCTTACACTCGAGATTCACACTCATCAAAGGATCGGCGAGCTTATACTCGAGATCGTTGACTCAGTACTTGGATAAATACTTACTTATAGTTCTGCGGGACTACACTTACATGTTGCTGGAGGCAACACACTATGCTCGGTGGCATACTAGTTTATTACTTGTTATCATATGACTCGGTCATACACTTACTCGATAGTACTTAGGCATGTAGTGCCTCACGTCTGTAGACTCACTTATACCTGATAGGTAACTAGGCATGGTATGCCACTTCCTCTATGTACTTAGGTACATACCACAATTACTTAGGTATTAGATACCTTGTTAGATGTACACACATTGATGTTACAACACTAGAAATAAAAATCAAAATCGTACTTTTTGAACTACTTTTCAAAACATACAAGGTTTATACTTTATGTTTTCAACTAACAATCCTATGAACTCACCAGCTTTATAGCTGATTCGTTTTAGCTTTGTTCTCAGGTGCCCAGCATGATTAGGATTGCTTCAAGATATGCTAGCTCGAGTCGCATGATTTTAAACACTTGGATTTTCCTTGCATAACTTTTGTACTATAATTTATGTATCGGAATTATTTTCGCGAACTCGCTACAATGTAAACATTTATTTTGGGAATGTAACAATTGCTTTTTCACACGTCTCATTTAGAGGTCGTTTGCTATGTATCTTATGCTTTGATTATTGATTAGTCACGCCCCGACCAGATCGCTTCTGCAACCCGAATTTGGGGGTGTGACAGATTGGTATCAGAGCCTAAGGTTATAGTGAACTAGGTTGCATTTAGTGGGCCTAGACTATGACCGTTAGGCAGTATTCCTCGTTAGGTATAACTGGTTCAGGGATTACATCATACGAGTTTAATTTAACATAACGAAGCTAACTATGTACAATTAAATAAAAATGATGTGATATCTGAAAGGGGTTATACTGGATCAGAAATGCACTAGTTGACTCTGATTGTTTTGTGCAAGATACTTTAGGCTATTATATGTACTGTAGGTATATATATGAATAGGCCTTACTTGTGTACTACTTTCTATGTATCTATGTATATTAGATATATATAACACTCTCACCCGATAATATTCTTGATAAACACTCGCACTATCGAGAATGCCAAGTATGGCTAATATAACATCATTGGATATAAAGAAAAAGTCTTGTTCTCACCTATTACTGACTATCTATTCATACGCGTGTAATCGCTTATAACACATTCTGTTGTACTGTCATATACTCGCGAAGAGGCACATCGCCATTTCCTCACCATCACGACTCAACACTTTCTCCATATGTATGCATAGGAGAATATCATACTTATCACTGAACCTCGGGAAGGAGGCATAAATGTTATCTATGGGAATAGAGACCCACACATGTTAATCGTTCACAAAATTGAAACAAACAATGACGTTATTGCAAACAATTTATTCGAAGGAAATCCATTTGAGAAGTTTACGTCTAAGGGCAAACCAACGAATCTTTCATCTTATGAGAAATCATTATCATGGCACGTCACATCTACTCCTCTCGCATTACTTTCACTCGCTCTCATCATCGGGCAGACGATCACCAATTAAATTGGTCAACCGCAACATTCCCATCTTGGAATGTTCTTCCAACAGTTGAACTGAACCTCAAACGATTTACGTGAGCCTTGATATCAACTTTGACCGTGCTGGTTACCATTAGACTAGTGTTGACTAAGTCCACAACATCATCTCAATCACATTCTGATCATTTTGATCATCACAGTACCTTGGTACTCACATGATTCAGTACTTCAGTGCCTATCTGGTTCGTTATCTTGACACTTACATTTTAGCTTGGTGCTACATTTGGGAAACTACGTAACTTCAACACATTTTGTTCTTAGGGCTACACTCGAACAACACATGGCACGTGGTGCTACATTGTGCTTTAGACACAACTTTGCTTCGGCACTACACAAGACACCGTGGGTGTCATATTTACCAACACATCTGGCCGCATCATGCTACGGGCACAACACACAGTACGTGGTGCTGCATTACACAATATGTTGATACTGCAATTTGTCAATTTAGTGCTACACTCCTATTATGTCGATACCGCATTTTGGCACATAAGTGCTACACTCACAGTACCTGGGTACTGCATTACGGTGCTTCGGGCACTGCATTACGGCACGTGGTGCTGCATTTCATAGTACTTCGGTACTACATTCATAATACAATAGTATTACATTACTGTGCTTTTAGCACTGCATTACAGTACGTTGTTATTGCATTTCATCAGTACTTAGGTACTACATTCATGATACATTAATACTACATTACGGTGCTACTAGCACTGCACTTCGGTACTTTGGGTGCAGCATTTTGACTCGTTAGAACTCCACTCACAGTACGTTAGTACTGCAATATAGTCTGTTAGACTACTACAATAACCTAGTCATGGTTGACCTACATTGGAAACACTATTTAGTCGTTATCACGACTACACACTGAAACTACAACATCTGAACTTACTCATTATAAGCATACGTGAGCTATTCACATCATGACAACTTAAAAGTCTGAGGACTTTCGAAAGTATAACTTAATTGACTTTTTGGATCTCATCACTATGAATCACTGATTGTCACGTCGCGCTAAATCAAAATTTTTGAATAAAGATCTCACACTTTGTCGTTTCATTCTTATTTAAGAATCATGACGCCTAGACGACAATCGTACACTCTAGCGGAGCTTGACCAAATCACTGAACAAAGAGTGGCTGATGCTTTAGCTACTCGAAACCGAGCGCGACCATGCACCTATAAGGAATTCCTGAACTGTACCCCACCAAACTTCAATGGAACTGAAGGGGCTGTCGGATTAATCCGATGGATCGAGAGAATGGAATCTGTATTCCACATTTGCAACTGCCCCGATGACTACAAAGTTGAGTACTCCACCTACACCCTCCAAGATAATGCCCTTACCTGGTGGAATTCCTACGCCTAAACTGTAGGGATCGATACCGCTAACAAACTTCCTTTGGAGGAAATGAAACGAATCATGATGGACGAGTATTATCCCAGTGAGGAACTACACAAACTCGAGGATGAATTATGGCACCTCACCCTAAAGGACAATGACATCATGGCATACACCAATCGTTTTCACCAACTGGCACTTCTTTGCCCAACCATGGTGAACCCTGAATACAAACGAATCGAAAGGTACATTGGTGGACTCCCGATACAAATTGAGGGAATGGTCACCGCCTCTAAACCCGACACTATCCAAGATGCTGTTCGCATGGCCCACAAACTCATGGCACAGGTGGTTCGACGCGGAACACCTGCAACTGAAAACCTTAATTGAAAATGGAAGGGAAATTCCAGCACCAATCATAACCCAATGAACCAACCCGAACCCTTGAGGTCCTACACTACCAAAAAATGATGCTATGGGGGGAATAAACCATTTTGTCACGCTTGTAAATGACATCATGATGGTTCGTGTGGTTTACCCTGTGAAAGATGCCAATGATACAGACACAAAATATGGGATTGCAGAGTTCCCGCCAATCCCGACTCACAAAGGACATGCTTCAAATGTGGTGAGCCCGGACATTACAAGAAGGATTGCCCAAAAAGGAAACGAAAAATTTACTTGATCGGCTCTGAATGAACGGAACTAATCTCCGACAATGATGTAAGTACATCCTTATTCGCAAACATAACCCTTCGAATTTGGTTTACACTAAGCGTGTACTTTTTACACTCCGATATCAATTTTATCCACTTAATGCCGAATGAATCATAGGGCTAGTTAACCTAAGCCAACGTGAAACTCAAAGTTTGCTTTTAGCAGACTGGACAAACTGAACGTTTATCAATCACTCAGTCCTGATAGGACTACTCACTAAACGGTCACCGAGTGACAACTATCTAGTCTCAAGTGAACTACAATGTAAATGGTTACTTAGGAACCACAACTTAATCATACCTTGAACACACAATATATTCAGAATGTGACTACAATGATAAACTGCGACACGGTCATGGATTGACTACTTTTCAAACCCGTCATATACATGTTATGTCTACTATCTACTCGATGAATTTCTTGTACAAACACTTCTCCCCAGACTCCACGCGATCACTACTTCACTCGAAATTTCAGGATGAAATTTTCTTAACGGGGGGAGAATGTAACACCCGGTCAAAAAGGTCAATTTTCGCACCCAATTTAAACCTTAAATTATCATACTTAGTATGCATTTAAAAATTCAAGGTATTCAAAATCTTTTATATATATATATATATATATATATAATGCAAACGATATTTAGTTACTCCGAAAACATTTAAACACATTTTGTTTCATTTAAAAATGTGTTTTACTAAATTGAATCCGCGCGAAAACAAGTTATAAAATTTTAACACAAACATTTTATTTTTTTATAAAATGTTTCGACTCGAAAACATTTTGAAAGAATATTAATAAATTCTTAGAATCAAAAATAATACATTTTTATACGATCGGGTAAACAAACACAGGCTTTTAACACTACAATTTGGAAGATAGTGTCCTCCCCACCCAAACATAAAGCCGGCCCCAAACACACCCCATCCTCATTTCTTTCTTTTTCACTCCAATTTAACACACACACACATATCTATCTCATCTCTCTCGGATCACACCACCACCACCACCGGAATCACCACCACCTCATCACCATCATCATCAAGAACAACAACAACAGATTCACTGTCATCTTCTTCATCAAGATCTATTGGGATCTGAGCTGATTTGATTAAGTATTGAAGTGAAATGCTAGCCACTGTTACGTTGTTGATTGCCAATGTTAGAAGAGTTGAAGAACTAGCCACTGCTAGAGTATTGGAGGCTGCCACTGTTTGAAATATGTATTTGGACTTTGTATAAAGTTAACCACTGTTAGTTATAATGTGTCATAGCCACTGTTGGTGTAAACTTATAAGTCGGTTGAAGTTTGTTAGAGCTATTTATGGGATAGATTTGAATACCATAATAACTAGGGATTGTGTAGGACTCTATGCATTATAAATAGAGATCCTTGGACCTAGATTAGGTTAGAGTATTGATTACACAGCTTCAAGGTTTTCTGTAACCCTAATACAATAAGTGTATTCATCTTATATCATTAATAAGATTGAAGCTTTTGATATTAATTGTGTATTACAAATTGTTATAATTTTCGATCTTCTTAATATTATTGAGTCCACACAGCAAGAATATATCCAAGAAATCAGTTAAAAACATTTTAAAAACCGAAACCCACTTCAAAACTCGCATCAGTTCGTCCTGCGAGCTGAGATCCGAGATCCCAGATCCCAGCTCCTCCTGCGAAGCAAACCGAAACTTCGACTCGCAAAGCCAAACTGCGAACCGAGGCTAATTGCGAGTCGACTTTGACTTGCAAGTCAAGATTTCTATGAGTTGACTCTTGACTTGTGAACTGACCTTGCGAGTCGAGACCTGCGAGTCAAGACTTACGAACTGAGTTGCAAACTGACTTTTCCTGCGAGCTGAGTCTTGCGAATTAAAAAATTTCAGATGCGTTTTTACCAAAGAAATGTAGTAGAAATAAAAATAATTACCTAGCTCGACCCCAGCCAGGGGCTCTGCCCCTTGGACCCCGCCAGGGGTTGCCACCCCTTGGACCCTGCTACCTGGGGCGTTACCCCGGACCCCCGTACACGGTTTCCAAACCTGAACGACAAATGAATATTTACACAACTCGCTTAGACAAACTAATTTGTCTCTTACTTATATAACCTCACGTGTTTAGGACATTAGGAGGTTACTATTTGGGCAACACATATATCGTAGGCTTGTTGACAACTCACGGGTGACTTCATAGCCCCACTCTTTCAACTGTTTTACTGTTTTCGGGATGAGACACATGCACAATTACTGTTTTTTGAATTATGATGATAAACTTTTATAATTCACACTTAACTATATTACTGTCATGTAATACAAAATGTGTAATACTTAGGAATTTCACCCATCGTATTGCTGTAGAACAATATCACTACTTAACCTAGATAGGTTACAATTGTACACTGCTAAGTCGCTGAAATACAATTACCATTATATAACTTGCTTAAGTTATCACTATTCATTGACCATATTATCGCGGGACACTGTAGTGCCGTGGATCACGAATCGCAACTTGAACTTGTACAACTTGTGCGGAATACAAGATATACAACAAAATAGGAATTAAAGAACAAGAAGAATTCAATCAAAACTGCTTTAGTATTTCAGGAAAACACAGAGAGAAACTGTGTGAATTGTTACAAAAGACTTAGCTCAAAATGAACTAACAAAAGCCTATTTATAGACTTACTTCAAGCCTTTGTGCGACAATACTTAAGTGATTTGACCTGGTCAACTCCGACAATGCTATTATCGGAGTGACCTTTATATCCGTTAATAAACTAATCACGGAACCTTTATTGTCGTAACACCAAAACATTTAGACAGATTTACAAAACAAATAAAAATCAAGCGTTAGACAATTTGCTCCAACAAACTCCCCCTTGGATAATGCTTGATATCTTGAAACTTGAGCTTTATGTATATCCAGGCAGATTGCAACCAACATGAACACCTTGAGCACAACATACTTCAACTACTCGTTGGAACTTCAAGGCCATAGCTTTATCATCAAATGCATCATCATATATAATAGGATTTACTCGTAGAACTTCCAGATCATCTTTTGAGAGATTTATCAAACTCAAGGGATCGAACAAATACACAATCGTTTCTCGATTCCACATAATGTCTCCCTTGTAATCTTTGTCATAGCATCCAATTTTTGCTTCTCCCGTGCTCCCGTTATACTTCCAATAGCTAACAAATTTCCAAAAATTAACTGGAAGTTTTTCAAGTGGAATTTTCCTTAGACATTTTACCCGTGGATTAGTAGTAATCACTCGTGGTTGATTGAAAATAGATTCAATGTCGAAGTAATCCAGAGTTCTTTTTGGAAACATCTCTTTGACCCACGTGTATTTTCCTTTATTGCTCTCACGAGATAGTACTTCAGTCATCCAATCCACCAGACCATTTTCAGAATGAATGATAATGTCAATTGAAGCGATATGATTAACTTCACACTTTGGAATTTTTTCAAGTGCTTTAAAAGTAGGATGAAAAAATTGAAGCCCATCCGTTCACTTGATGATAAACACTTTGTTATCAATATCATACTTCCATCGAATAATCCTTCCAACACACTCATGTCTTAGAATTTTAAAGAACATACTGGTCTTTATTTTTGCAGGCTCGGGTTGTTTAGAAAACCACCATGGAAATTTTTGTTTAGATTCTTTCTCTTCGTCTAAATCAACCCAAAATACTTCTTGAGTATCCATATCAGACTTTCTTTTGATTGTCTTTCTGGGTGAAGTTAATCTTCAGAATTTTCCAGTCTTCAACATGAACATTATCAAAATCTGGCTCAAACCCTGAAGGAAATTTTGGATCATCAAACTAATCAAAATCATACTCTCCGTTATTAAACAACTCCACAAAAGGAACCAAATCATCAATGATAACATTTAATGGAGTAGGACATAGAATCTCTTCTTCTTCTTCAACAGTATCTGATAACTCTTCTTTATCAAATCTGCGTGAAGATTCTCCAAGCTCAAACATAGAAGTTTCACCAAGATCATCAAACATATTTCCAAGGTATAAAGCATTTAAGTCTTCTTCACCAAGATCATCAAGTTCAATATTTTCAAAACTTGGTTCGGGAGTCAAAACCATAGCAGGAGGAGGAACAAAACTGATTGGTTCAACATACAAGGGTTCTTCCATATCATCATTTTGAACCAGTACCATTGCTTGAGAAAAATTTGGCTGATCACCATTACTATCATTTCCACCAGTATTATCAGAATCACCATTTTCTTCAACATCATCATGAAATCCTTCATTACCTGTGTTATTTAATCCAGCATTTCCTTGATCATCATCATTATTCTGATCATTTGCATTATCATCAACATCAACAACATCATGCGCATTCTCCCCCTGATCACCTAATTTTTCTTTCAGAAGAAAGATTTCTTGTTCAAGTGATTCAATTCTTAAATTTTGAGAATTAATTTGTTGACCTTGATTTGCAATAAGAACATCCCAAGTGCTAATTCGTTGCAAAGCATGAAATAAATCATCTCTCAACTTATCTACCATAGTCAATAAAGGATTAACAGCTCGTTGAAGAGAAGCATCAAGAGCTGTCATACTCACAGTAGGAGTAACTGTTGTAGATGAAGTTCCAGCAGCTGCAGAAGATGAAGAAATAGGTATTGATGAAGTAATAGGAATAGAAGTAGAAATGCCAGGTTAAGAAGAAGTGACAGGCATAGATATAGAAGAAGAAATTGCGGATGAAAACATAGGCAGAGAGAAAGAAGAAGGCATTGCTGAAGAAGATACAGGCAAAGATTCAGAAGAAAATATTGCTGAAGAAGATACAGGCAAAGATTCAGAAGAAGACATTGTTGAAGAAGATACAGGCAAAGATTCAGAAGAAGACATTGCTGAAGAAGATACAGGCAAAGATTCAGAAGAAGACATTGCTGAAGACGTCACTGGGAATGAAGAAGAAGAAGATCCAGTTTCAGAAGAAAAAGTTATATTTACAATCAACTTCCTTCTTTTAGTAGGTCTAGGCTCAAATATATACTCAGGATCCTGGGCCTCTTCTCTTTGTCATCTCAAATCTTGTCTTTCCTTCTCTATATTTTCTTTAGTCTGCCTTTGAGAAGCTAATGATTCTGCAAAAGTCATAGGACGGATAGGTTCCTCATCCTCAGAACTAGATGATTCAATCACAACAAGATTATCAAGATTTTGTTGAACAACATCATCAATCTCATGAGCTATTAGAGGTTCATCTTCCTCTTGAACTGACTCCCCCTCAAATGAAACTTCCTCACTATCATCATCTGATTGCATTTGAAAGTCTATCTGAGGTGGAAGAAAATCTTCATCAATAATATGTCCAAAGAGATCAAAAGTTGGTGGTGTAGCTTTACCACGATAACTATTACAATCAGCAAACACCCTTTTTGAAATCGGAGTATAATGCAAAATCTCTCCATGGTATGTAATTCCTTAAATATGTTGATTAAAAATCAGCTGGAGGAATCGTGGGTACATAAAAAATCCATCTTCGTTGATGTTCCCAACCAAATTCTCAAAAATATATCTCGAAAAGTTATATGGAATGTTGAGTACCAAAGCTGTCATTAAACCAGCGAAGTGGTAACTCATTGCATCAAATCCAGCTTTTCTTGGAGATATACAACCAATCAAAGTATGAGCCAGAAATTTCCAATGTGGACAAAAATGATTCTTCATAATTTGAACATCTCGTGGTCCTTTAGTACAACCCATTTGTTGAAGACAATCATCAATAATATTTTGTGGAATATCATTTAAAGCATTGACATCATCACCTAATTGCAAAGTGTGTCTAATCAATTCCTCAGTGCGTACAAGTGGTCTTCCATCAACCGTGGCTGTGATACAAAAAGGTTGAACATCCGTGTGATATTCAGCAGTTAACCAAAAATCAGTCATATGATCTTCATAGATATATTCCACTTGAACTGTCAAAGCATGAGAAATCCTTGATCGTAATAAAAACCTAACCATGGGAAAGAATTTCCTGGTTTCAGTTTTATCCGGTGCCTCAAGTAAATAAGTTGTTGCATTGTGACATTTCTCAAAAATTATTGCCCTCCTAACCACATCAGGTTGTGCTGCAGCAATAGGATCGGGTTCTGCCATGATATATAAATACAAGCTGCACAAAGTATATGTTAAGCAAAAGACCCAAACATACTTTGAAAAAGTTTCAAGTTTCAAAAATTTGAAAATTTTCTAAGTGTTGAAAGCATGCGACAATAATCACTTGAGCACTATTCATGCGACAATCACATTTTATACAACAATAATTATTTAAAAGAATACACACACAAAGATATCCGTGAATAACATTGTCGGAGTACTATTCATTCGTGAATAAGTACTGTTCATGCGATAATAATGGATTGTCGTAACAAGTGGTCAAACAAGTCAAAGTCAACAAAGTCAAATTTACGGAACACTGTTCATGCGTGAATAAGCTATTCACGCATCAAAACCCTAATTCACTATTCATCCGACAATGGTTTTTGTCGGACGATTCCTAGGGCAGTGTTCATGAACAGTGTTTTTCGCACAAAATCTGTTGGGATCTGAGCTAAACTTGACAAGTGTTGAAGGCTAGCCACTGTCTGTTTTACTGCTAGCCACTGTTATTGAAGCAGCAGTACCACTGCTAGAAGGAGTGCTAGCCACTGCCAGAAGAAGGAGTGCTAGCCACTGCCAGAAGAAGTAAAGATCTAGCCACTGCTAGTGTCACTGTTAGTATACATGTATGTAAAGGAAACTTACTACCACTGTTGGTACGAAGTAAGTCATTCCCACTGTTAGTATATAGAAGTTTGTTAGAGATATTTATGGGATAAATTTGAATTCCATAATTATAGGAGATTGTTTAGCAGGACTCTATGTGTTATAAATAGAGATC
The DNA here is from genome assembly GCA_963422505.1 of Pseudognaphalium luteoalbum. Taxonomy (NCBI): domain Eukaryota; kingdom Viridiplantae; phylum Streptophyta; class Magnoliopsida; order Asterales; family Asteraceae; genus Pseudognaphalium; species Pseudognaphalium luteoalbum. The sequence continues at coordinate 59,196,502 of OY730196.1, forward strand.
CTTAACCTAGATTAGGTTATGAGTTTTTGCGCAGCTTCAAGGTTTTGTAACCCTAATACAAATTAGTGTATTCGTCTTATATCATTAATAAGATTGAAGCTTTTTATAATTCTGTTATTGTTATTCATATTGATCTTCGTTGTATTACTAAGTGTTATTCCGCAAACTTCTTAGTAATCATTCAAAACTGCAGTTATCTAACTGTTTATTAGATAGATCTTGGTTTATCAAGTGGTATCAGAGCGGGTTTAGTTTTGAATCCAGGAAGATCTCAGTTCTACTGTTTTATTGATCATTTTTACAATCATTTAATATTAATAATGGCAGAAGGTAGTGAAGGTATCCAGGTCACAAAGATCCCAATGCTTAGACCTGATGAGTTTGATCTGTGGAAAAACAGAATCAGACAATATATGCTTCTCACAGATTATCAGATGTGGGAAGTTGTGGTTAATGGTCCTCCAGTGACCTTAAACAGTGATGGTGTTCCACTGCCAAGATCTCCACCAACATCTGAGGCAGAAAGAAAAGTCAGATCTATAGAATACAAAGCTTTGAGTACTCTATTGTTATCTATTCCAAATGAATATCAAAGGCGTTTTGAAGCATGTCAAGATGCTAAAGTTTTAATGGAAGCAATAGAGAAGAGATTTGGTGGTAATGATAACACCAAAAAGAATAAAAGATCTCTGTTGAAACAGCAATATGAGAACTTTAATTCTGTAAAGTCAGAAACTCTGACTCAAACCTTTGATAGGTTTTCAAAGCTTGTGGGAGATCTGGAAAATCATCAAGTAAAAATTGATAAAGATGATTTGAACAGGAAGTTTTTGAGGTCCTTGGGTGATGAATGGACCATGTATACTGTTGGCTTAAAGCAGAGTGCAGATCTGGAAGCAAAGGAATTAGAAGATATCTACAATGATCTGAGGAATTTTGAAGCTGAGGTAGAAATCAAGAAGGTAGGTTATGGGAGCAACAACAATAATACAGCTTTTATGTCAATGGCAGGTTCTGGACTAAAAGCTGAATCAAGTCAGAAAGGGTCATCTTATGGTACTAGAGGAAGTGGATCTAGTACTACTCATTCTAATGATCAAATCTTAGAATCTTTCTTTGCTAGTAATGTGAATTCATCACTTACTAATGAAGATCTAGATCAGTTTGAAGGAGATGATCTAGAAGAAATGGATATCAAGCTACAAATTGCTTTAATTACTCAAAGAGCAAAAAGGTTTATGCAAAGAACTGGTAGAAATAACTTTGCACAGAAAAGGAGTGATTCAAGTTGGTTTGATAAAAGCAAAGTTGAATGCTTCAACTGTCACAAGATGGGACATTTTGCTAGGGAGTGCAGAAGTCCTAAGATTGATCAGAATGAGAGAGGAACTGTTCAGAGAAGTGGAGGAAATGTTGGTCAGACTAAGAATGTGCCAATTCAAGATACTTCATCAAATGCACTGGTATCTGTTGATGGATGTGGATGGGATTGGAGTGATCAGGAAGAACATGAAGTGAAGAATCAATGCTTCATGGCAACAGCTGAATCTGACAAGCAATCTGAAGTTCCTTATGAGGTACAAATAAAATTGTGCTCAGCTGTGTGTAAACAAACTGTGAAACATTATAGAGATCATAACCAGAAAGTGTGTGATGAGTTAAAACAGTGTGAAATCAAAAGTAGACACACAATCTCTGTAATAGAAAATCTTGAAAAACAGATTCAGGCATTTGAAGATAATGCAACACAGTTTAAATATGATATTGAGTATGCTAGGTGGGAGAGAGACACTTTTAAAGATAAAGTAGAGTTATTAACTAAGAAACTTGCTGAGGTCACATGTGAAAGAGATAGCATAAGACTTAATGTAAGTAACTTAGAAAATGCATCTAAAAGTGTAAATAAACTCATCATTTCTCAGATTCATGATAAACTCAAAACTGGGTTAGGATACAATAATGTACCTCCTCCTTATAACAACAACTATTTTCCTAACTGAAATTGATTTAAATTCACTTAAAGAAGGATTAAATGATGATGTTAAAAAGGTAGATCCAGTTAACAGTTTAAAAGAAGATGTAAACATTGATGAAGTTGAAATACATGAGTGGACTGAGGAAGATGATAAAGATTGTGATACATCTGAATGTTATGTTAATGTGTTAGATAAATCTGATAAATCATCATGTGAAAGCAGAAATAATATTACTGGTCTAGTTAAAGAACTAAAAGTTAATAAACTAGAAGAGGGTAAGAAAATGTTTGAACAGAAGGAAAAACATCATGATAAACAAGAGAAAACAATACCTAACACACCTAGGAATGTTCAAGTGAAGGTTAGGAATGATGTGAAAAGTTCTGTTTCTGTGAATACATGTGATAAGTGCAAATGTAAGGATAACTTCTCTAAAACCCAAAATTTTCAAAAACATATTCCCAGAGGTAACCAAAGGAATTGGAATCAAATGGTGACTCAAAAACTGGGAAATAATGTTACTGTGATTAAAGAAAAGTTATGCCTTATATGTGGCAGAAATAATCATCTTCAACATGAGTGTTTTCATAATCCAAAGACTTATCAAAAGAATATGAAAAGGCCATGGACAGCAGCTAATATGATTAACAAACAAAATTTTAAATCTAATGTTAATCATACACATGCTGCTAGAAAGATGAATTATAGGGCAAATCAAGCTATGGCTGCTGCAAAAGTTTCCACTGCAGGAACAAAAGCTAAAGATTTAGCCAACAGTTTAACGACCAAAACAGTGGAAACAGGAGTTAAAGCAAACAGTGGTAAACCTTTTAAAATTGTTAACACTGTTAATTCAACAGTTTCCACTGGTAGAGTAAATAACACTGTAAGGAATACAAACAGTGTTAATTATTTTACCACTGTTAGACATAATAACAGTTATAACAAGTTTAACACTGTTAGACATAACTTTGGATCTTCAGTTAACACTGTTAGACCAAAATCCACTGTTAAGTCTAAAATTAGTTGGATTTGGACACCTTTTCAATCTAATGTTCCCAAATGTTCAAAATCTAACAATGCATCAAAATCAATAATCTTCAAGAAAGTTGATTACATTGATGCATCAGGGAAACCCAAAGCCAAATTGGTTTGGGTTCCCAAGAGAAATTAATTTTCTCTGTGTTTGTTTGTGTGCAGGGCAAGCCAAGAAGTCTATGGCATATCGACAGTGGCTGCTCAAGGCACATGACTGGAGATAAGAAAAAGCTACAGAACTTCAAATCAATTGATGGTGGATATGTAGCTTTTGGAAGCAATCCAAAAGGAGGTAGGATCACAGGCAAAGGAGTTGTTCAAAGTGCCAAGTTAAGCTTTGAAAATGTTTATTATGTGGAACAGTTGAGGTACAATTTGCTAAGTGTGAGTCAAATCACAGATAAAAAGAACCCTGTTCATTTTACTGACACTGAATGTCTTATTCTGTCTAAGGAGTTCAAAATTCCAGAAGATATGATTTTAATGAGAATTCCTAGGCAAGATAATGTCTATAAGTGTGACTTAGCAAACATGGCACCTCAACCTGATTTAAATTGCCTGATTTCTAAAGCAAATTTAAATGAGTCTACTTTGTGGCATAGAAGGATGTGTCACATGAATTACAAAACCATTAATAAACTTGTCAAAAACAAGCTTGTTAGGGGTTTACCTGAGAAGGTCTATTTATGTGATGATCATTGTGTTTCTTGCCTAAAGGGGAAGCAACACAAAACTTCTTTTAAGTCCAAAGCTGTGAACACAAACTGTACTCCTCTATACTTATTGCATATGGACTTATTTGGACCAACAAGTATAAGTAGTATGGGAAAAAGATCTTATTGCCTTGTTGTAATTGATGATTATACCAGATTTACATGGGTATTGTTTCTTAGAACAAAAGATGAGACAGGTGAAATACTTAGATCATTTATAACTAAGATTGAGAACCAATTAGATAAAAAGGTTAAAATCATCAGGAGTGATAATGGAACAGAGTTTAAAAATTATGAGATGGATAAATTCTGTAATGAGAAAGGCATTAAGAGAGAATTTAGTGCTCCTAGGACTCCTCAACAGAATGGAGTTGCTGAAAGAAGGAATAGGACACTAATAGAGGCTGCTAGAACTATGCTAGCTGATGCAAAACTACCTATGTCCTTTTGGGCAGAAGCAGTTAGCACAGCTTGCTATGTTCAGAATAGGGTAACAGTTGTTAAGCCTCACTTCAAAACTCCTTATGAGCTGTTATTTAAGAACAAACCACTGGTTAGTTTCTTAAAATCCTTTGGATGTCCTTGTACTATTTTGAATACCAAAGATCATCTAGGAAAGTTTGAAAGCAAAGTAGATGATGGTGTATTTGTAGGATATTCTGTTCAGAGTAAAGCATATAAGTGTTCAATCAAAGGACCAGAGTCATAGAAGAATCTATGAATGTCCTAAGTCTTTGTTTGATATTGATGCTCTTAACAATGCTTTTAGGTATACAACTGTCAATCCTAGTACAGGTACATGCACAGGTATCACATCAAGCAAAGCAGATGGAGTTTATGAGGATATCTCAGATATGGCTTCAGAACAGAATAAAGAGTCATTGGAGTACATTATCTTTCCAATCTGGACTCCAGATCCACCAGAGGTGTTATCTTCTGATCTTCCAATGTCATCTCAGCCTATTGAGACAGAAGTGCAAATTGAAACACCTTCCAATGAAAGTTCTGGGCAGGATGGTAATTTTACTAACTTGGAGCCCACCATTCCAGAGACATCAACATCTAATCTTCATGTAAACAAAAATCATCCTCTGGAACAGGTGATTGGAGATGTTAACAGTGGTGTACAAACAAGACAGCAAACTGCTGTTACTGAAGAAGAATTACATACATCTTTATATGTGTGTTTTCTTTCTCAAGTGGAACCTAAAAAGGTTGTAGAAGCTCTCAAACACCCTAGTTGGATTGAGGCAATGCAAGAGGAGTTGTTACAGTTTAAGATACAGAATGTGTGGACTCTAGTAGATCTGCCAAAAGGAAAAAGGGCAATTGGTACCAAATGGATCTTCAAGAACAAGAAGGATGAAAGAGGGATTGTTATCAAAAACAAGGCAAGACTGGTGGCACAAGGTTATACACGGGAAGAAGGAATTGATTATGATGATGTCTTTGCTCCTGTTGCCAGGATAGAAGCCATTAGATTATTTCTAGCATATGCTACATTCAAAGGCTTCACAGTATATCAAATGGATGTCAAAAGTGCTTTTCTGTATGGCATGATTGATGATGAAGTATATGTGTGTCAACCCCCTTGATTTGAAGATCCTAATTATCCAGATAGAGTTTGCAGATTGGATAAGGCACTATATGGGTTACATCAAGCCCCCAGGGCTTGGTATGAGACTTTATCTGTGTATCTCTTAGAGAATGGGTTCAAAAGAGGTACTATTGATAAGACTCTGTTCACCAAAAGGAATCAAAATAATATTTTACTGGTGCAAGTGTATGTAGATGACATCATTTTTGGTTCTACCAATGATGGTATGTGCAAGGAATTTGAAACTTTAATGCATCAAAAGTTCCAGATGAGTTCAATGGGGGAACTCAATTTCTTTTTGGGACTTCAAGTTAAGCAGAGTTCAGATGGTACTTACATAAATCAAAGTAAATATGTCAAAGACATACTTACTAAATTTGGATACTCTGATTCAAAAGTGGCTAGTACACCAATGGAAACACACAAGCCACTATCTGCAGACCCTGAGGGGGAGGAAGTTGATGTACATTTATACAGATCAATGATTGAATCATTGATGTATTTAACTTCTTCTAGGCCAGATATAATGTTTGCTGTTTGTATCTGTGCAAGATTTCAAACCTGTCCAAAACAATCACATCTGTATGCTGTCAAAAGAATCTTTAGATACTTAAAAGGACAACCTGATCTAGGTCTTTGGTATCCAAAAGATTCACCTTTTGATCTAAAAGCATATTCAGATAGTGACTATGGGGGAGCTAGTATGGACAGAAAGTCAACATCAGGAGGATGTCAATTTCTAGGAGAAAGGTTAATCTCATGGCAATGTAAGAAACAGACAACTGTATCAACATCTACTGCTGAAGCAGAGTATGTAGCTGCTGCAAGCTGCTGTGCTCAAGTCTTATGGATTCAGAATCAGATGCTTGATTATGGTTTAACTTTCTTAAACACTCCTATTTTTATTGATAATACTTCTGCTATCAGCATCATTAATAATCCTGTTAAACATTCTAAAACTAAGCATATAGAGATTAGGTATCATTTTATCAGAGATTGTAATGAAAAACGACTTATTCAGATTATAAAAGTTCATACTGACAATCAACTTGCAGATTTGTTCACCAAAGCATTTGATGTGAGCAGATTTACTTTCCTGATTACCAGTATTGGCATGATTAAATCTTTTTAAACTGTCTTTTCATAACTATTTTGATACATCTCTATCATGTTTAAGTATTTGATGCTGATAGATGTAATTGAGACTAACCGTAATAATCAAATTAGTTACGACTATTTTGTCTTATTCATTATCACTGTTATTATTCAATTACCACTGTATATGTAGTTATCACTGCTTATGACTACAAATGTAGGTTACCACTGTCAGTTAAATAACTACCACTGTTAGTGTACACAGTATCTACTGTTTTCATTATCTAAGTTATCACTGTCAGTATTAATGTTAGTGTTAACTTTTACCACTGTTAGTATATCAGTTACCACTGTTTATACTATCTAGTTGTAAGTGTTAATCATCACTTGGTATATTTCTATTTTCTTTTGCAGTATAAAAAAAAAAAAAAAAATTTAATTTAATTATTATTAGTATGCTTAGAAAGCCAAGTGCTTGGTACTGCTAGTACTAAGTTTTGGTTACCCTGGTCGGTTGCCACTGCTAGTACTACTAGATGCTGTTAGCTTTCTAAGTAAATTGGAGTGTGTACTAAATTCTGTTTGCCACTGTTAAGGTTGTATTATACCTTTCCACTGTTAGTTATATAGAGCGTTGCCACTGCTAGTTCATTTTTCTAGGTCATGCCTCTGTTCTTATGATTAACAGTATATAAACTGAGAGCACTTCACTTTTTCATTACGCTTTCATATTTTCACAAATAACCTCTGAAATTTCTTTGCAAAACAAACATTCGCTTCCATTACGCTCAATTTCACAATCATGGCCTCTATTTCATCTGATCTAACTTTGGGTGTGTATGACGAACACAATATGATCGCCTTTTTGATGAAACCCTCATCGGCGCAAAAATTCACACAAATTGTGGATTTTCTGCGGTCGAGTTATATATTTCACGCTCTTACTGTCTCTCCAAGGGTTTCTAGAGGTCATTTGAACGAATTTTGGAAAAATTCCAGATTGGAAGTGATTGAGGGAAAACGCAACTACTTTCTAGGGTTCAAGGAACTCAAGTGGTGGTATCTGAGGACTCTATTCGAGAAGTCTTACTTCTTGATGATGCTTCAGGTATATCTTATATTGATGACAGAGATTTGTATGATAATTTTAGGTTAATGGGGTATGAGGGTGATTACACACGTTTTACATTCTTTAAATCACTCTTTAGTCCTCAACGGAAATTTTTAATACATACACTTCTCCACTGTCTGTCATCCAAACGAACTGCTTTTAATGAATTTGGGTCCCAAATAGCTTATGCACTTGTGTGTTTAGCTACGGGTCAAAAGTTTAATTTTTCTAAATACATTTTTGAAGGCATGATTAGAAATATAACTAAAGGAAAAAAGGATATGTTCATTATGTATCCTAGATTTGTGCAACTTGTTTTAAATAAACAAATTTCTGATTTGGTTGCACAAGAACTTATTATCGGTGTTAGTACTCTTTCTGCTAGAACTTTTACAGAAATGAGTAAGAATACTAATAAGAAGTTTTCTGGGAAGGAAACAGCATTGTTTTCTGCAATGCTTCCTGCTCCTTCCACCACAGATGTAGTACCACCAACTACATCTGAACCAATTGATGACAGGCCAGTAGTACCAACTAGGTCTGAACACACATCAATTGGGGGTACTAAAAGAAAGCAAGGGACCAAACAACCTACCCAACTAAAGCCAAAGAAAAAGCAAAGAAAACAGGCAAGTGAGGTTCCTGCTGCTCACTTGTCTCAGTCATCAATTGTACCACAGCAAGTGACCCCACAGGAGATGGGTGGTCATTCTGGAAGGGCTGCCACTACTCCTTCTAGTCCACTGACAGAGGAGGGCAGTGGTAACATAAATAAGACCCAACCAGAGGCAACTTCTAATGCTGAACCTATGGGTGATGAAGCAGGTGAAGGTCCCAGTACCAATACAAAGGGAACTTCTGTTGATCATGCTAGGCATGAGACAGAAGATGTTTTTGTCAATGATTCATCTAGGAGGTCACACTCTAATGATGATGAGACTAGTCCTCACATAGAATTGACGAATGTACAACTAACAAAGGCAGTGGATTTGTTGTGGGAAAAGTTAGTGAAGGAAAAAAGGGTAAACAAAGCTCAGAATGCTAAAATTGCAGAGCAGGAGGCTACAATTGTTGAACAAGGGAAAGAAATTGATCAGTTAAAGGTACGCCTTAGTGTGTTAGAAGCTTTGTTAATGGAGAATGTTTTTAATGATGGATTGAAAGCACGATTTGGGGTGTTGGAAGATTTATTGAAAAACACTTTCACCAAGGGGGAGAAGAGTGCAGAGGAGAGGTTTGATGATGAAGGTATGGGTGATACTGATTTTATGTTTGATGCTAACACTGAAGTTATGGTAGATGAAGAGCAGACTGAGATTGTTGAAAGTGTTGTGCATGAGACTGATGAGGTGGTTGATGGTGAGACAGAGGTGATTGTTGAAGTAGATGATGGTGAAGAGGTGATACAACCAATGGAAGGTGATAAACGTACATATGGTAGGAAGAAATCTATTCCAGTGTTCAGCATGAAAGCTAAAAGAATGGCAGAGATAAGAAAGTCAAAGTCACGTAGTCCCACTGTTAAAGTGGCTACCACTGCTACAACTGCTACCACTGCTACAACTGCTACCACTGCTCCTACCACTGCTACCACTACTACTGCTAAATCAAAATCAACCACTTCTAGAACTCCAGAAGTACCATTTGTTATCAAAGAATCTAGAGTGGATAAACCTGAGTCTAATCTTCCAAAGATTGATCCAAAAGACAAAGGTAAGGGTAAATTGGTGGAAAAGCCAAAGGTGAAGAAAGTGCAACAAAATGTTGAGCATGACTTGGAGTATGCTATGAGGTTGCAGGCTGAGTTGGATGAACAGGACAGAGTTGAAGCTGAACAGAGAGTTGATGAATCTGAAAAATCTGTGCCAGAAAAGATGAAAGAATCTGAGATAGATGAAGTGGATGTGTTGCTTGAGAATGGGCAAATTGTTAAGATGACTAGAGAAGCCAGTAGAGTATATGCAGAGATGAAAGCAAAAGGATTAAATGATGATACTGTATATCATGCTTTTGAAGCAAAGAAAAAGGGTGATCCTCTGCAGATGGCTTTAAATAAAAAAAATTGAAAGGGAGAAGAAAGAGAAGAAGGAAAAAGAGGCTGTTAAGAGGAAAGCTAAGAAACCAACAAAGTCTGAAATGAAAAATGATTTGGTTTGTAAACTTAGAGGAGGTAGGATTCCTACTATGAGACTGAGGAGTATGTCACTGGAACAATTGCAAAACTTGTATGATAATAATCCTCATGTCAATCCTGCAGCAAGGGAAAGGTTAGAAAAGAAGAGAAAAGATGAGGCTGAGATTCAAAGGAGATTGCAAGAAAGATATGATCAGATTGATGAGGAGTTGGAGGCAGAAAGGGAATTGAAATTGAAAATTGAAGGTGCTAGAAGATCATTTGTTAGACTTCAGGAGTTGGATGATGCTGTTTGTGATTTGGATAGAGATGAGGAGATATTGGATAAAATGTTTGTGATAAAGCCTGATAGATCAGAAAATATCAACTTAAATGATGAAGAATTTTCAGAAATCATCAAGTGGGAAGGAGTGTTGATAGCAACCAAAGAAATGGCCTATGAAATCAGAATTGAAAGGAAAAATGGTGTTGTAAGCTTTCACAGGTCAATGCATGATATTCTGAAGAGAGTGCAAAGATTTGATGTATATGATATGTACAGAATTGGGTTAGAAAAGGACTTGAAGAATGTTAAATCTAGTCTTGAAAAGTATGTGTGGGAATGGATACAGATGATGTTTGAGCCTGAGAAGTATGGAGATATATTTTTATGTGCTGAGTTGGTTGCATACTGGAGATATTTTGCTAGAGCAGGAGTGCATTGTATTTCTCTTAAGAATGGTAAATATGTGTATATGTTGGAAGAAAGAGAATACATTCTGAGCATAGTTCTGTTGAGGCAAATAATGGAAAAGAAATTGCAAGTTGATGTGAAAACTGAAAAAGGAAAAGAAATTATTTACTGGATGATGAATCAATTTCACAAAAGAGATCAAACCAGCAAGAAAGGGTAAAACTCTCCTATGAAAGTTTGAAGCTGAATGAAGAAACTTATTTCAATACAGGATTGATTAAGTTTAGGGGGAGATTGTTGGGATATGAGCTAAACTTGACAAGTGTTGAAGGCTAGCCACTGTCTGTTTTACTGCTAGCCACTGTTATTGAAGCAGCAGTACCACTGCTAGAAGGAGTGCTAGCCACTGCCAGAAGAAGGAGTGCTAGCCACTGCCAGAAGAAGTAAAGATCTAGCCAGTGCTAGTGTAGTTAAGCAGTGTCACTGTTAGTATACATGTATGTAAAGGAAACTTACTACCACTGTTGGTACGAAGTAAGTCATTCCCACTGTTAGTATATAGAAGTTTGTTAGAGATATTTATGGGATAAATTTGAATTCCATAATTATAGGAGATTGTTTAGCAGGACTCTATGTGTTATAAATAGAGATCCTTAACCTAGATTAGGTTATGAGTTTTTGCGCAGCTTCAAGGTTTTGTAACCCTAATACAAATTAGTGTATTCGTCTTATATCATTAATAAGATTGAAGCTTTTTATAATTCTGTTATTGTTATTCATATTGATCTTCGTTGTATTACTAAGTGTTATTCCGCAAACTTCTTAGTAATCATTCAAAACTGCAGTTATCTAACTGTTTATTAGATAGATCTTGGTTTATCAAAATCAATGATTAAAACTTATTTACAAGGAGATAAAGAGGGAAAATTATACCAATCGATGCGGACTGAGAAGGCGTACACTTCTATCGGAACGAAATCGAGTGAATGTTGTCGGAGGTATATGTTGTCGGAGTAAGAGTTTTTGTCGGATAAAGTGAAAGTGTGTGTAAAAAATTTTCAAATTTTGAAATACTTATACACTCCTTTTTATTTTATTATCCGTGAATAAGGTCCGACATATATAAATCCAACAATAACTTTTAATGAAACATTTTAATCAAATCAAATTTACTTTGGATAAAATGCTAAACTATTTAAAAACTAAAAGTTTGAAAAATGGAAAAATCTTTAAACTAGATATTTACAAACTAACATAACAAAAAAAAGGTAAAATATTTTTGTTGGGGTAATTCTCATGAGTTAGGATCATATTGGGATTAATGAATGTATTTATTTTTATTGTTTAGAAATGAAAGTCTATTTTGATTGTTAGTATTTTTGACCTCTTTAAATTTACTAAGCATTAATAAAACATACTTTCTAAGAATCATTCTACATGTGATTATTGGTATTATTGTCCTCTTAAACACTCCTGCATTTAAATATCTTTAATTCTTTTATTATTAGCATGCATATTACTTTATATAATCTAAATAGTAATATACTTTTAAGTTCATAATATATTAGTATTTTCATATAAAGAGTGAGAATATGATGATATCTTTTGAAGTACACACATATGTTGGAATGACACTTAGTGACATATGTCATACCCCGGGTTGGACTTATAAACTATATCACAAGTCTATACATAGTATAACAAAGTGATAGAGTTTATTTTGATTTGATATATGAAACTTTGGAATATTTACAAGTCCGTTTATAAAAATATACCAACTAAGGTCTGTACTTATTACAACAAATAGTCAATATATTTCCCGAGATATCATAATATTAAGACCCTAAATCATGAATCATAATATACTAATCCTTCAAAATTTAAGACATTTATTATCATTTTGATAACCTTTGATCATTTTGATTAGACCTTTGATTGTCATATATTAATATTTTGGATTATGTAAAATAATATGCATATATGGTTAAAATTTCTTAGACATATAAAATTAATTAGTAGAAAATTTGGTTTAAAAATGCTATGTAAACCTACTAACACATCAAATATAGTACTTATCATTTCTTTTACGTATTATTTATTAATACATTTCCAATGTACTATCATTTCCCAACTTTTTACACAAAATCTCCCCCAATTTTTTATTTTTTCAAATGTTTTTTGATTTTTACTTTTATAAAAGAAAACAAGCAAACAACAAACAGAAAATATAATCTTAAAGATCCAACGTTTACTTAATTTGATCCAAATATTTCATGTCGAGCATCGAAATGAGTTCCTCAAAACGTAATTTGGAAAAAGCTTTGGTAAACAAATCAGCTCTTTGTTTCGATGTGTCAATATGAACCAAAATGATCAAGTTTTTCTCATAGCAATTCCGGATGAAGTGAAAACGTATTTCAATATGTTTAGTTTTTGAGTGTTGAACGGGATTACGTATGATACTTATGGCTGCAGTATTGTCAATATGTAAAGGAGTTTTGGTAAGAAGCAAACCATAATCTCAAAGTTGTTGTTGAATCCAGAGGATATGCGAACAACAACTGGCAGCAGCAATATATTCTGCCTCCGCAGTAGAAGTAGAAACCGTGTTTTGTTTCTTGCATTGCCAGGTCACGAGTCGATCTCCCAAAAATTGACATCCTCCTGATGTTGATTTGAAGTCAATACCACATCCGCCATAGTCAGAATCAGAGTATGCTGAATGTGTAAAGTCTCCATCATTCGAGTACCAGATGCCTAGATCAGGCTTGCCCTTCAAATATCTAAAGATTCTCTGTACGACCCTCAAATGTGAGACTTTAGGAGTTGAAATAGATTTGGCATCCAACATAGGAAATTTCTTTAAGATGTCATGAACATACTTCGTTTGATGTATGAAAATGCCCTTGTCTAGTTGTTGAACTTGCAAACCTAGAACGAAAGACATCTCCCCTATTGAACTCATTTCAAACTTAGACTTCATGATATGCTCGAATTCTTTGCACAAACTGTCATTCGTAGACCTAAATATAATGTCATCCACATATACTTGAACGAGTAGCAAATTACCTTTTGTTTTCCGAATAAAGAGTGTACTATCAATTTGACCTCTCAAAAACCCATTAGCTAGAAGATGTTGAGATAAAGTCTCATACCAAGCTCGAGGAGCTTGATGTAACCCGTATAAGGCTTTATCCAACCGAAACACATAATTTAGGAATTTAGGATCTTCAAAACCCGGTGGTTGTTTGACAAACACTTCTTCATGCACTTTCCCATACAAAAATGCACACTTGACATATAACTGATACACTTTGAAATTCATGAAAGAAGCATATGCTAGAAAAATCCGAATGGATTCAAGTCTAGCAACTGGAGCAAAAACCTCGTCATAATCCAAACCTTCAATTTGAGTAAATCCTTGAACCACTAATCTTGCTTTATTACGAACCACAATTCCTCGATCATCTTTCTTATTTCTGAAAACCCAACGTGTGCCAATTGGATGAATATCCTTGGGAGGTTTCACCAATGTCCAAACTTGCAATTTTACAAACTGCTGCAATTCTTCTTGCATTGCTTGAACCCAAGAAGAGTCTGACAAAGCTATCTGAACATTCTTTGGTTCAATCTGTGATAAGAAACAAGTAGAAGACTTGTGTTGATATCGAGTTTTCATCCCATCAGAAACATTTCCAATCACATTTGTGAGTGGATGTTTATGCTCAGAATTAACCCGCAAAGTAGGAACAGATTCCACATTCAAGTTGGTTCCTAAATGTGAATCCTCGGGATTACTTACTACTTCATCACTAGAATCATCATGAGTTGAATCTTCTAGTTCAGTAGAAGGTTCCTGAAAATTTTCAGTATCATCAGGATTTGAAGTTGTGGCATCTTCATCATTTGTCATAGGTTGAGAAGGTTCGTGAGCAATAGATTCTTCAGTTGATTGTGGAGGAGTAAGATTAGAAGTAGATACTGGTGTGACAGGAGTAAGAAGCGGCTCTGCAGGAGAAGAAAGAACTAGAATAACAAAATCATCAGAATCCTCAACAGGAGATGACACATCATGTTGAAAAGGAGCAAGAGAATTAAAGAACGAGTCATAGTCAAATAACCATTCTGGACTGATCCAATCGGATGTAGAAGAATACCGTAAAAATTCAACCTCATAACATTCTTCTATTCAATCTGATACCGTGTTATAAACTCTTTTGTTTTGAGAATTTGCTGAGTAACCTAAGAAAAACCCAGATTCAGATTTCTCAGCAAATTTTGAAAGACGATCCTTAGTTTTCTTCAATAAACATGGGCATCCAAAAGGTTCCAGAAAGTGAATATTCGGCTTCCGATTATTCAATAACTCATAGCTCATTTTCTTCTTTTCTTTGACCACAAGAACTCTATTTAATACGAAACAAGCCGTATTAACTGCTTCTGCCCAAAAAATTGTTGGTAATTTTGCATCCGAAAGCATAGTTCTTGCAGCTTCGATCGATGTTCTATTTTTTCTTTCAGCAACTCCATTTTGCTGTGGAGTTCGAGAAGCACTGAATTGTTGTGAAATACAATGTTGAAGATGGAACATTTCCATGATGTAGTTCTTAAATTCCGTTCCATTATCACTTCTTAACCTCTTTACTTTCAACGAAAATAAAGTCTCTAATCGTAAAATCAGATACTTAATTTTCTCAGTCTCTAATCGTAAACCCATGAAAATATTGAGTAATCATCAGTGATTACCAAGCAATAGGATTTACCACCAATACTCCTCACACTAACTGGGACAAATAAAACCATATGGAGAAGTTCCAATGGAGTGTTAATTGAATTCACCAACTTAGGTTTATGAGACTTTTTAGTTTGTTTTCCCTTTTTACAGAAAATACAATGATCATTTAGTGAAAAATTCTGTTTAGGAACTTCAATCACTAAATCGTGTTTGACTAAAAAGTTCATTTTCCTAAAGTTGATATGACCCATCCTTCTGTGCCATAAAACTGAGTCTTTCTCTGATGCTTTTGACAACAAATAAGTATAATCCATTGTATGAGTTATATAACGCATATCTAGGATATATATGTCTTTAACCCTAGGAGCCCTCATAAGAATCCATTCTTCTGACACAACAAATCCTGGTTTAAGAATCAAACATTCTTCATCATTGAACCATGTTGACAGCTTTTTGTCGCACACTTGTGAAACACTAAGTAAATTATGTTGAAGTTGTTCAACATAATTCACTTTGTCAAAACTTATTTCACCATTCGTAACAGTTCCTTCGCCTGAAATCATTCCTCCTTTATCTCCCGCAAAAGCAACAAACCCTTCATTTTTGATTTTAACATCTTCAAGTAAGGAGAGTTTCCCGGTCATATGTCTTGAGCAGCCACTATCAATGTACCACACATTATCGATAGCTCGGGATGACTGCAAGACATTTGATGGAAACAGTTAGTTGCTAATGGAGACCCAAGCCTTGGAGGCTTTGGGTCGTCCAGTGATTTCATCTAGGATGAAAACGCCAATTTCTTTGAAATCCTTCTTGAAATCTTTTGAGTGATTAACTGACGCATCATAAGATGATGATTTCTTCTTGGAAGAAACAAAAGTATTGATTCTCGGTTTTTGTGGATTTTCGTGAAGTGATTTTGAAACATTTTTGTTCTTTGAAAATTTAACTTGCTTCAAATGTTCTCTCGAACGTTTTCTAGCAAGTTTATGACAATCATTCAAAAGATGTCCATGAATTCCACAATAGAAACAACTTCGTGTTTCATACTTTCTTCGAGAATGAAAACTTTTATGAGAACCATGATATGAAGTTTTACTTGTAGAAGCATCACATTTAGAATATGAGCTTTTACTAGTAGAAGCTTCACATTTTGAAGATTCAGGTTTGAAAGCATGATATTGACCTTTTGTTGATGAAGAAGATGATTGTGATTTGTTTGGAGAAGAAGTTCTTTTCAAAATATTGGTAACTTGTTTTGGAATTTCACAAGCTTTAGATTTTTCTTTATTATTTTGGTTCAAAACACACTTCTTATTCTTTTCACAATCATCACAATCATTGTTCTTCATCTTTGAAGGTTGATGAGAAAAATCTGGTGAATTGTTTTCATGTGATGATTCAGAACTCTCATTAGAAGAAACCTTTTGAGTTGCTTCATCTTGAGGTTTTGAATCATCAACTTTTCCCTTCCCATACACAAACTCAGATTTTGGTGGTGGAACAAAATGATATCCAATTCCAGCGTTAGAATCTACTTTTAATGCTTTGGTTTTTGCATTTAAATCATTTTGATATCCAACACCAAATTTAGATTTGGTATCTACACGCTGTTTATGGATAATTTCATCAAAAACCACTGCTGATGTAGAAACATTCAACAATTGTCTTTCAAGATCTAAAATTTTAGAATCAACTTTAGATTTTTCTTGTTTAAGTAAATCTATCTCAACCAAATAACTGTTTATGATGGATTGCTGATTTAAAATTTTAGCTTTCAAATCATGAGTCTCAACATCAGTTGACTCAAAATGTTTATTTAAAAGCTTGTTGTTTTCCACCAACTCCTTATTTTGATTTTTAATCAATTCAATGTCAGTTAAAAACTGTTGATTTTGAGTTTTGTAAAGACTGAGTTGATCACTCAAGTCAGTACATTTTGAACAAATTTGTTCAAATGAAGAAGAATCAACCTCAGAGACATTTTCCATGAAAGCTTGGTTATGAGAGTTTTACTCCACATGCGCACTCCAATCATAGAATTCATCTACTGTTGAAACTAGTGCTGATGATATGGGAGCAGGAGATGTATCTTTTCCAGAAGATTGTAGTTGAGCAGAAGAAGAATAGGTTTTGAATGTAGAAGGCTTGGTGAAACCAGATGTAGGTGCTTTGCTATTCTCACATTCCCGACCGAAGTGTCCTAAATTCTGACAGTTGTAACACCGAACCTTCAATTTATCAAATCCTAGTTTACCCCCCAACTTGCTTTTTCCAGTTATTTGAAGAAACTTTTTAACTTTTCTTGTTAACATAGCAAGATTCCATTGCAGGTCCATTTCTTCAAGATCGTCAGGATGTAACTGATCGTAATCCTCTTCTGTCCAGTCTACATTACCAACCTTTCTGAAAATAAACGCTTCATATGATGAAAGAAAAGTTGTGACAACATTTGCATGATCTTCGGTAATCTTTGAAACATGTTGGTTGGAATTTTGTTGTTGATGACTGGTAGCTGAAGCACTTCCAGATCCATAAAATCCATAACCAGAATATCTACTTGTGGCTCCACTAGAATTCCTACCATTGAATGTCTCAGAACCAGAGAACAAGGCTATTGTTTCTGAAGGTTTCTTAGAACCAAATTGAGAATATTGCATCATCTTTCAAGTCTCCTTTTTCTGTAAAGAAACGTCATATACTTGCAACTTGTTGATCAAATCTTCATTTGCATATTCACTCAATGATTCATCTTCCATCAAAATGTTAGCCTTAATATCCCACCTTGAAGGTAAGGCTTCAATCAACTTCTCATTGATTTCAAGACATTCCAAAATCAAACCATGTCTTTTGAGCTCACTGATTAACTGGGAATATCGGACAATTAAGTCATTAAAAGATTCATTTGGCATGCATGTGAATACATCCCATTGTTTCGTTAACAAGTCACGTTTACTTTTCTTCAACTTGTCGTTACCAGCAAAACGTTTCTCCATTGCTTTATAGAGCTCGTATGCCGTATTCAAATCTTTCCATCCAGCAAGAACATCACTAGGAAGACTCATAGAGATAACCGACTTAGCTTTCTTGTCTCGATCATGTTCTTTCCTTTCATCAGAACTCATCATTTTGAGTGACTTGGGAGGAGGATTATTATCCCTATAAATTCCTTCAGCTCTAGGATGAATGTATTGCTCCAAGATAGGAATCATTAGATCCGGATCATATAGAGCAATAAATGACTCAAACCGATACCGCCAATCATCATAATCATTTTGACATAAGAACTTTGGTGGTTTGGTTGTAGTTCCAGTCTCTTGTTCACTCTTCATCATAGCTTGCCAATTGACATGAGCCATTGTAAACACTTTGAAAAATCCGAGAATACCAACGTCCGAGAATAAGAAAATCCAAGAATAATAGCTTCCGAGAATAACAAAACACTCCAAGAATAACAGATCCTAACCAATGCTCCGTCAATATCAACTGTCCGTGAATAACACTCCGTCAATAAGAAACACTCCGTCAATAACACACTCCGTTAATAATAAACATTGGTTATACGACAATAACACAGTCAACCCGTCAATGAGTATCCATCAATGAGAGTCCGAGAATACAAGTCCGTCAATAATCAACTACTGTTCATGCGACAATAGCTTATTGTCGGATCACTAATCACGCAAATGCAATCACAGAGAAAAACGGTTATCACTATTGTCGGAATTACTAATCACGGATGCAATTTCCAGAAAAGAAAAAGTGTTGTAAAATCTTCAATTTTAGCTTGTTTTTGCTAAAATTTGTATCACTGAGCTCGGAATTCAATTTCTTATACTCGTATCCACTCAATTTGATATTTTACCGTCAAATTTATAAATCCGTACAATTTGACGATAAGTAAGTAAATAATCAAAAGAAAAAAATAAGAGAATCGGATCAAATTCAGATGAATTATGATCACAGAATCACGTACATCAATACTCGTCTTCTAATTTTGATAAAGCTCTTCAAATCCGAAGCAAATTGAAATCAAAAGATATCGTAATTCATCCAAATCAATCAAACAACGTCAAACAACAACAAAATGCACAAACTAAAGCTTATGAGTTCTTCGAATCAATCAAATACCTCAAAATCAATCTTTAGTTCGATCAAACAGCCCTAATTCTATTCGTACGGCTCTGATACCACTTTGTAGTGCCGTGGATCACGAATCACAACTAGAACTTGTACAACTTGTGCGGAATTCAAGATATACAACAAAATAGGAATTAAAGAACAAGAAGTATTTAATCAAAACTGCTTTTGTATTTCACGAAAACACAGAGAGAAACTGTGTGAATTGTTACAAAAGACTTAGCTCAAAATGAACTAACAAAAGCCTATTTATAGACTTACTTCAAGCCTTTGTGCGACAATACTTAAGTGATTTGACCTGGTCAACTCCGACAATGCTATTATCGGAGTGACCATTATATCCGTCAATAAACTAATCACGGAACCTTTATTGTCGCAATACTAAAACATTTAGACATATTTACAAAACAAATAAAAATCAAGCGTTAGACAATTTGCTCCAACAGACACTACTATTAAATATATTAGAACTGGTTAGTCCTACCTACGTTGGACAACCACTAGATTTTCTACAAGATTAGTCTTCCTTTTAGGAACTAAGATTGCCAACATACTCCATGATTATTAGAATGGAAATCTACTTATGTAAACATTAACCACGAACCTCAATATACTTGCTAGGCTGAGGCTAGGAGTATACGTTAGTAACGTACGTTAGTATAGTTCTTTATACTAATACAAAACCACTAGGTGATGATTATTCATACCTAGGCTCATTGTGCGACAACTAATATCTAAGTATTGTATACTCAAATTTAGATACACTAAATTACTTTCATGCGCGGCATGATACTCTGTATTTGTGTTTGTTGATTTGACTTTTATTTATATAGTCGTACTCTATCTCGAGCACTTGGTTCTACCTACAACTTACTTATGTATATTGATATACATACACTTATATAAACACGATTACTTTAGTCAGGCAAGTAGTAGTACTGCTGGCTCTCATTTACTTTAGTCGGTCATGTCGTAGTACTGCCGGATCTCAATTATTCAATTCGGATATGTCGTAGTACTGTCGACTCCCAATTACATACAATGCTTACGAGCAACACTGTTCGATGCCACGGTAAAGTGGGCACAAAACGATGCCACGGTGAAGTGGGCACAAAACGATGCCACGGTAAAGTGGGCACAAAACGAGATCACTGTAAAGTGATTCAAAACGATAACACGGTTAAGCGATACAAGACACGGAATCGGTGAGCTTACACTCGGGATTCGCACTCAGTGATGGAATCAGCGAGCTTACACTCGGGATTCGCACTCATCAATGGATCGGCGAGCTTACTCTCGAGATCGTTGACTCAGTACTTGGATAAATACTTACTTATAGTTCTGCGGGACTACACTTACATGTTGCTGGAAGCAACACACTATGCCCGGTGGCATACTAGTTTATTACTTGTTATCATATGACTCGGTCATACACTTACTCGATAGTACTTAGGCATGTAGTGCCTCACGTCTGTAGACGCACTTATACCTGATAGGTAACTAGGCATGGTATGTCACTTCCTCTATGTACTTAGGTACATACCACAATTACTTAGGTATTAGATACCTTGTTAGATGTATACAAATTGATGTTACAACACTATGGCAACACAAATCAAAATCGTAGTTTTTGAACTACTTTTCAAAACATACAAGGTTTATACTTTATGTTTTCAACTAACAATCCTATTAACTCAACAGCTTTATAGCTGACTAGTCTTAGCATGTGTTCTCAGGTGCCCAGCAGGATTAGGATTGCTTCAACATATGCTAGCTCGAGTCACATGATTTCAAACACTTGGATTTTTCTTGCATAACTTTTGTACTATAATTTATGTATTGGAATTATTTTCACGAACTCGCAACAATGTAAACAATTATTTTGGGAATGTAATAATTGCTTTTTCAAATGTCTCATTTAGAGGTCGTTTGCTATGTATCTTATGATTTGATTATTGATTAGTCACGCTCCGACCCGACCGCTTCCGCAACCCGAATTTGGGGGTGTGACATTAAAGATGTCGATGAGTTGAATTTGATAAGGAGCACGACATTGGGAGAAATCAGCACCCGATAAAAACATTACAATCCTTACAAGCTCAAAAAACTATGGTTATGACTTTTTCCTCGCAAGTGGCATGTGGTGTACTTTCGAGGAGATATTTGGAAAATATTTGGTTGATCAACAAGCCAATAGAAAACAAAAGAATAGTTGATATTACATTGTTAATCTTAATAGGGAGAAGTTTCAAATAATCGCAAAACAATGGATAACTTCCTCCCAAGTGAGTATGTTTTGAAAGTAAGTGTTAATGTGATGGAGGATCCAACATGATATAGGAAGGTCAAGTCTAGCTTTAGACTAGTTAAATAAATTAAGTGCTTCTCAGGAATAGTTTTTGTATAAATTTGTTCCCTAAAAAGCTTTATGAGACGATAACTCATCCACTTGGGATACCGAGGGGTTTAAAGGCTTATTGCATACGCTAAATGCAATCGTGTTACCCAAGAAAGTGTTGGCGTTGTACAATAAATTGAGACGTCTATTCAAGGAATGGATGGTTGGAAGTTAAGATCGACGGTTTACCGGTTGGAATATACTGGAGTATGGGCAGTAGCAAAATTAGTCAAGGGAGTTTCCGTTCCATCTTGTTTTCTCTCTTTTTCTCACTTTAATTTTTATATGTTTTGTACAATGAAGATATTGTAAAACTTAAGTGTGGGGATGGGGGTCGAAAAAAAATTTACTTGTCCTTAGGATTATTTTATTGTTTCAATTTTATTAGTTATCAACATGTTTTAGGTGAAAAAATATAATCTGAAACCACATTCATTTGTTAATCATTTATTATCTTTAAGCTTAAATTAAGTTATGTATTTATTAATTGAAATATTTT
The DNA here is from genome assembly GCA_963422505.1 of Pseudognaphalium luteoalbum. NCBI lineage: Eukaryota > Viridiplantae > Streptophyta > Magnoliopsida > Asterales > Asteraceae > Pseudognaphalium > Pseudognaphalium luteoalbum. Next base: position 59,218,611 of record OY730196.1, read on the forward strand.
TATTAAAAATTTTGTTATATTTTTATAGTTTAAACTTTAACTAGGATAAAACTTTTTGAACATTTAAAATTAAATTAAATATAAGTAATAAATATCTTCATTATATGATGTTGGTGCATTTTGTGTGACAACAGATTTCTAGATAATTTATAATCATTAATGTCAAATGTGTTGGTCCAAGTATCCAAACCCGACCCAATATACATGGTTAGCACTTTTGTATTGGGCTAAAATCAAGGTTAAGTCCAAAGCCAAAGCAAAGGCCAAAGCCTATCAAGAGCCAAGGCCCAAACTCTTAAGCCCAAAGCCCATTTATGTATGTCAAATGTAAATGTACGTACAAAAAGAAAGAGGCTGGTAGGGATTTTTTTTTGGAGGAATCAAAAATAAATTCGGCAAAAACAAACACGAGAGAATGTGAGGTGGTCGCGAACAATATTGTGTCGGCCGAAGTTTTGTGCGAAAGACAGGTCGGCCGAACATGGTTTGATGCGATGGTGTTGTGTCGAGGATTAATTTGTATTGGCAAATAACAATCGCAAAGGAAAAGATATTAAATAGATATATCTTAGGCTAGTCTTCTGTGTAGGTCAAATGTTATTTTTAACCAAGGATCAACTGAGACGTATACTCCTTTGGTATTGATCATTAGTTTATTGTAATCATTAGTATATTGTAATCAATTGATTTATTAATAAATGATTTATTTATATCAAATTATATATCTCCTATTCATATTTGTTTTGTATTCGTTATTCTGTTTGTATTCTTTTGCATATTATTTATAATTTCAATTATTAGTTTACGAGGATTACGTACTCGTAAGCTAGTAATCGGATCCCACATACGCATTCATATATGCGTATGAACAACATAGGGACTTACAATTGGTATCAGAGTGGGGGATCTGTATATGAGATTTTGAGGCTGAGTATCAAAAACGATTTCATTTTTTGGGTTTACAGCCGTTATCGCAAACTGAGAATAAGGTTTCATCAGTTTTTGCCTGCCGAACTGAGATTATGCAAACTAAGACTTGCATTGCGAGCTGAGACTTGCGGTGCAAGGTGAGACTTGCTGTGCGAGCTGAGACTTGCAGTGCGAGCTGAGACTTGCGGTGCGAGATGAGAATTGCGGTGCGAACTGAGATTTGGTCAGCAAAGTGAGATTTGGTCAACAAAGTGAGATTTGGTCGGCAAAGTGAGATTTGGTCGGCAAAGTAAGATTTGGTCAGCGAGTTGAGATTTGGTCAACAAAAGTCAACCGCGAACTGAAAGTTTGACCAAGTCAAAATTTAGTTACAAACTTTATGTTTTGATTCGTTTTCGACTTACGGACGTTATATTAACAAGTAAATTACGTATTGTATGTTTATTGACTTGCGATGATTAACGTTAATAAGTAAATTACGTTTCTGACTTTAGCCCTTAACGTTAACAAGTAAATTACATTTTAAAATGTTTTAGACTTGAGATTTTTGGGTTATAAGTAATATATATAATAAATAAAGGGTATGTGGAGTTTTGATCGAAAGTCTTCCGACTCATATGTAGTCGTGCGGCATGTCCCGATTTAATATCGGCGATCTGATTCTCTACTATAATTTATGTGTTAGATTTTTGACCTTGATGCTTAACAAGTAAGCTACATTTAATAATGTTTTAGACTTGAGAACTTTTCGGTAATAAAAGAAACTTGTATTGTTTTAGACAACAAGTAAATTTACTGTAACAACCGTCAAAAATCTCAGGTCATTACCACACTCGAATCTTAAATTTACAGCATTCCTTCTATCTTAGTGAAACTTAAGGTTATGACTTCTTAGGTCTACTAAAGCCATTGAACGACTTAGAGATTGCTTAGTGAACCTTAAATTCCTTTAGACATACTAATTTAAGTTATGAAGTGCCATGAAAAACAAAAGAATCAAGTCTCATGAATTATCACAAAAATACTATCTTGTCGCACAACCAAGGTTTGCTAAAATTCCGTAAACCCGTAAATGAAACTCGAATATAATAAACTAACACTTGAATACCTATTGGAAGCAATTCAATCATAAATTAAAGTACTTTTATAAACTAAAGAACACAAACTTTTATAGCTCAAATATTAATCACCAAAACATCACAAAATAAACCTTATACCATACAATATACTTACACATCTTTAATACAAACTTAATACAACTTTTATAAACTTTATTTAACAAATAAAAAGAAATTAAAAGGCCTCCTTGGGACCCCAAAACCGGCCTCCCCCTTATCCCCACACATCTCCCCTCTTTTCTTACACCAAATCATTCATTTCACCCTCCCAAAACACACACTTCTCTCTAATTCTTCTCTCTAACCTTTCACACTCTTTTCTCTCTAAAACCTCTTAAGAAATCAGTCATTTTGCAACCTAAACCCAGAAACTTTAAGGTGTCCTCAAGCTATTTCAAGAACACAAAGGTAAAACACAACGTCTCTAACATCCTTCTTTACTTACAATCTCTAAAAATATGTTTTTCCTTCATAAAATTCGGAATTTATGCCCTTTTTCATGGCTAAAATCCTAATACAAAACTTGATGTTTGTAGGTTATCTCTTTTCACATCTTTATGTGTTAAAAGAAAGGGTAACCCATGATCAAACCGAAAATCAAGTGAAAAAATTGAATTATTGTAGTGATATTGTTGAAATCTTGTTCATCTTTATGTTAAATCTTGAATTTTTATATTAATAATCATCTCTAATATATCATGGATGTATTTCAACACCATGCATGTATTAGAACATGGATTTAAAGATCAAAAGATGATAATCTTCCTTATTTCATGTTTGGTGTTCATTATTTTGAATGAAACACTCAAACATGAGTTTACAACTTTCTGTCCAGAAGGCTTCTTCCACTTCAACGATTTTTACAAAAATCATTTCTTCATGAAAATGGACGTTTTTATAGTCGAGAATCAAGTTCTGGAAGTTAACTTTCCAACCACATAAGCCTCATGTTTTTATGAGTTCATTTGATATTTTTTATAATTTTTCTGAATAAAGATGTATAATCTGTTAGATTAAGGCAGAAACTTTCATCTCAGTGTTTTAATCATAACTGGAGCATTACAACTCCAAATGACTTGAAACCAATGCCAAAAGTTTAAAATTTTCATTGGCTACAACTTTCAAGAAGACCACTTTTATTGATTCCTTGTACATTTTGTACAAAAATAATAATTACATGCATGTGTTCAGATCTGACCTCAGATGGTAAAAGTAAAAATAATAAATACTTGGACTTCACTACAATCCCTGGAAAAATTACAGTAAATAGATAACATATTGAAGATGATCTGTGATTTTTTCCTTATTTTATTTCGGATCATAAGTATCTTTAATAAATTAAACCAACTGAGGTAATTTTCTGGAAATAAGAATATGGACTGATTTTGGTAAAAGTTTCGGGTCAAACCGAGAAGGTTTGACTGAGTCAACAATAATCGGTCTCGATTTCGAAAACATGAAACTTACTATTTTTGGAATGAATGATAACCATAAGGGGTTCGGGTGTCTTATGATGTATTTATCGATTTGTGTGTTGTTAATCATAATTTGGGAGGAACCAAAGTTCTAACACTCAAAACATTATGAAATTTGGACATAAACAATTGCGAGACATTATATACTTGTATATTCATTATTATACTCAACGTAATTATTGGACATTAACAAACTTCAAAGCAAACAAACCATTTTGGCACTTTGTAATCTAAATATTTAGCTAAGAATCCTATCAAACCTAAATTACCAAGAAAGTAATTAGAAACCTCATGTTCATAGGTCTTGGATAGGAGTCATACCCGACAAGCACGCGCGCTACATTCATCGTTTACTCTTACACTCAATAGTGAGTATTCACAGCCCCTTTTTACTTGTTTATTATTTTGGGGTGGAAAGCATGATCTCGAACTTTAACTAAATTGGTTGTACTCTTTATGAACTTGTTGAACTTTTACTATACTTTATATGCGAATTGGTGTATACTATTGTTATGCTTGAGTACTATCGTGCTAAAGTCCCCGGAAATACAGTTTACACTACTTATTAACTCGTCCGAGAGCCAGACGAGCCGTTGATATTTATGGATAGCGCTATTTAGGGGGAAACCACTCCTCACTCACACTGTTCGTGAGTGCATAGTATCACCTTACTCATGTTAGCGATAGAACATGGAGCTTGGGGCATGTGTCGGTTGAATCGGTTTAGTAGTGGCCTCAATTGCATTAACACTCTTGTATATTACCTTTCATATTCGCAACTATTACAACCAATCATTTTATTTATGTCTCTTAGGAGCAAAACTTTTCGTTCAATTAATCGTGGCATTAAACCTGTGAACTCACCAACTATGACCATAGTTGACTCTTTTGTTTTATCATGCTTTTAAGGCGAACGACAGTAAGGTGCATTCTAGGAGTACTTTTGCATGGATGCATACTCATATGCGTTTGCTTCACTTTGAATTATGACTATCTTTTGGAAACCTTTATGAACTTGGTGTAATCTCTTTTGAAACTATGGGTTGAACTTGTAATAACTTGTAATACTTTCTACAAATTATGTATGGTGTTGCTTCTATATCTTATGCATTGTTACCCGGTACTGTTACATCTCGTGTTTCCGCTTTAGCGGGGTGTGACAGGTTTGGTATCAGAGCCTAAGGTTATAGAGAATGCCGGTTTTTCAAACAAAAACCCCAACTATAACCAACACTTTAAATAATATTTTCTTAAAACACCAAAAGCATTACAAGTTTAACTAAACCGAGCATATAACTAGTATAGCTAACCCGCGTGTTGCATTATTTGACCTCAATTAGACATAACCTGATCACCTATGTTTAATTTAGGTAAGATTATGCGAGACACGGAGTAGGTGTACTATGATTATCTTCGATTTTCTTTCCTGTTTAAACCTATGAACAGCAAACATTGTGTGTGTGCATTGCATATCGTAGGCATCCATGTAGCACTGTTAGTAACTAAGTATACCTCCATTTTAGTCTTATCATTTCGAGGTTAACATGTTAGTGCATAATGTCAAAGTAGCTTGTTTAAGGTGTTAGTCAAATCTTGTGATCTTTGTAAGCGACACTAAGTACAGGATAGCAACACTTGGGGTATGTGTTGCATTAGCTACTATATATAGTGGTTGTGTCTGAATCTATGACTGTTCTTTCTGTCTATGCTCGAGCCATATTAAGTGATATTCTAATCGATTCTATTTAATTATAGAGCAATAGTTTTACTACTCTTGTTTGTATTAAATGGCACTTGATTTAGCATACCTAAACTCGTTAAACAATATTCCGCACGTTTAACTAGTGAATCGAACCCTAAAGATCAATAGATTGGAAACTACACATCATTTTCCCACACTGCTTACTCAACAAACGCGTCAGGACACATCACAAATCGTCTTGGGGACTAAATCTTCTATTTGTAGTCTTACCTTGTCGCAACCCTCATCCCACGCCGCCATATCAACCGACGATTATGGTTACGTCACCGGTTGCCCTCGCGAAAACCCACCCAATATCGAGAAGGAGAATCTCTCCGAAAAAGGACCCACCTGAGGAGGTTCCGCCTAAGGATGAACCAACAAAACTGGACCAACATGAGAAGTCGTCACCTAGGCGCGTTACATCTACTTCTTCTATTTTACACTCTTCCTCCCACTCTTATCGAAAACCTATGAATCGTGTGTGCTATACACGACTAGAATTACTGACAGTTCACCTTCAACTAGACCTTACACTATCTACACTATTACTGATACTCCAACCACTAGGACCCGTCGTCGGTCAGATGTCCGTCAATGGAATTAATTACCCGCAACTCTTGAGGCTTGGAGAATAGAAGAAGGAATATAGATTCTTACAGAGGACGAAGAAGCTTTCTACACGCAAATCTCTCTACACGCACATGAACTCACTCACCATACCTTCCCGGTACTAGCTGCTAGGCTACGCCACCACGAGAATAGAATAGATACTAAGAAGTTAGAACAACATGAAACCCGTTTAGGCTAGGTGTGACTGGCACAAGGCCGAGATGTACAGATCTATGAGGACCAACAGGGTCTTAGTGAAACCATAGAAACTACCCATCTTCCGGTGATGGAGACCAGAGGCAAAGTCGTTGCCTTGCGATTAAAACTAGTGTGCAAAATAGAACGCACTTAAGATTAGTAGAAATTCTACTAAACATGTACAATGTGTTGGAAACGGTTTCAACCAAATCTTCATCGGACATTTTCCATGGATTTTTCACAAACATAAATCTTTCAACAAATTTTTAATAAAACATAACTTTCAACACTTTTTAATGACCATGAACGTATTTTATTGACTCAAGCCTTCAATGGCATCAGACATTTAATCAAAAAATTTCACAACTTTAATTTTTTCGAACGGATTTCGTTAAACAGAATTTTCAAACGATTTGTCAGTAATAAGAGTTTTCAACGTATTTTGATTGACTCAAATTTTTTTTTTTTTAACCAACTCTAAGTTGTAAAACAAATTATCAACAAGATTTTACAACAACCTATTCACGAAATATTTTATAAAACTTTCAAAATTCTTAAGTATATAAACTAATTTATATAAAACATATCATTTGGTCAAGGTTTTATCACTATATATATCTACAGCAACTGATTTACAAACAAGTTTACCAAGTGTTTTATCAACTCTTTAGTCACGATTAGACTACTTTGTAAACGACTACTCTATAACGTTTTTGACTACGATTTGAACAATGAAATGATCATGAATTGACTGCTTTTAAACATGACTTAGACATTGTTATGTCTACTTTTTAAATCAATGATTTGATTTCCAACTAATTTCTAATGCAAGACGTACTTGCAACGAACTTTTCCCCATAGACTTCATACCCGTTGAAATCGAAAGCATTGATATCATAGTAGGCATGGATTGCTTATCCAAGCACCATGCCGAAATTACTTGTTTTGAGAAAATCATTTGTATTCCCCTTGTTACCGGTAGAACTTTGATCCTACAAGGAGAGACGTAAGCTGAGCTTGAACATTGTTTCCTTTATAAAAACCCGAAAATACCTAAGAAAAGAGTACCATGTAATCCTCGCACCCATAACCGAGTAGAAGCCGGAGGCGAACCAACTTGAGGATGTACCCCTTTATGTAGAATTTTATGGAAGTCTTTCCGCGAAGACTTGCCTGGCCTTCCCCGCCCAGACAAGTCAAATTCCAAATCGATCTTGTGCCCTGAACTGCACCCGTGGCACGAGCCCCATACAGAATATCCCCTTTAGAGTTGCAGGAGTTGTCTAACTAACTCCAAGAACTCTCCGATAAGGGATTTATTCGCCCCAGCTCATCACCATGGGGTGCTCCTGTTCTATTCGTTAATAAAAAGGACGGATCCTCATGAATGTACATTGATTATAGAGTACTGAACAAATTAACAACTAAGAATAGGTACCCGCTTCCTTGAATCGACGATCTATTCGATCAGCTGCAAGGCGCCTCCTATTTCTCTAAACTCGACCTACAGTCAGGTTATCACCAATTATGGATTCACAAAGAAGTTATACCCAAAACGGTGTTCCAAACACGATATGGACATTATGAGTTTATGCTTATGCCCTTCAGCCTAACCAATGCTCCTGCGGCATTCATGAACTTAATGAACAGAGTTTGCAGAGCATACTTGGATAAATTTGTGATTTTTATCGATGACATACTAGTCTACTCGCGTAGTAAAGAGGATCACGAGCAACATTTAGGGCAAGTGTTGCAACCACTCAAGGAAGAGAAGTTGTACTCCAGTTTCTCTAAGTGTGAGTTTTGGAACAGAGAAGTACACTTTCTCGGTCTTATGGTGAACATAGAAGGGATCCATGTGGATCCAACTAAAATCGAGACGATTGAGAAATGGAAAGTCCCGAGGACCCCTACGAAAATCCGTCAATTTCTAGGATTTGCTGTATAAAATAGAAGGTCCATAGAAAATTTCTTAGAGATCGCCAAGCCCTTGACAGAACTGACCCAAAAGATGAAGGAATTCATTTGGGATATTGAAAAGGAAAAGGCATCCCAAACGCTGAAGGAGAAACTGTGCAATGCGCCAATCATATCATTGCCTGAAGGAACATATTGTGGTATATTGTGATGCGTCACACTAGGGATTGGGCTGCCATCTGATGCAGAAGAATAAAGTAATTACGAATGCTTCCACACAGCTCAAGAAAAATGAGGCGAACTGTACTACGCATAACTTGGAACTAGGAGCATTGGTCTTCATACTTAAAACCCTGAGACATTACCTATACGGTTCCAGATGTTCTGTGTGTTTACTGATCATAAGAGTCTCCAGGACATACTCGAGTAGAAGATGCTCTACATGAGGCAAAAAACGGTGGATGGAGTTACTTAATGACTATGATTGTGAAATTATGTACCAAAAGCCGTTAGGATTATTACAACAACCCGAAATACCCCAATGGAAATGGGAACAGGTAACAATTGACTTCGTCACTAAGTCACCTCGAACTTCCAAAGGTCACGAATTCATTTGAGTTATTGTCGACCAACTGACAAAATTCGTGCACTTTCTACTTATCCGAGAGGATTACATAATGGAGAGACTTGCTCAAAGCTATATTGAAGAAATTATGTCGCGTCACGAAGTACCCATTTCAATTATCTACGACAGAGATTGTCATTTTACTTCACGGTTTTGGCTATCAATGCAAAGGTGTTGAATACCCAACTAAACGTGAGTACAGATTATCACCCTCAAACAGATAGGCAAGTGAGCGAACTATTCAAAGCTTAGAAGATATGCTACGAGTCTGTGTACTAGACTTTGGAGGAAGTTGGGATGTACACTTACTTACCCCTGATAGAGTTCTCTTACAACAACAATTACCAGACTAGCGTCAAGTGTGCGCCATTTGAGGCCATATATGGACAAAAATGCCTATCACCATTGTGTTGGCATGAAGTCGGTGAGAAGCACTTGACGAGGCTAGACGTCATTCAGAAAAGCTACGTTGACAATCGCAGAAAGCCATTAAAATTCCAAATGGGTTATAGAATGTTCCTGAGAGTATCACCTCAGAAAGGACTTGTGCACTTCAACAAGAAAGGCAAGCTAAGCCCAAGCTAAATTGGACCATACAAAATCTTGAAACAAATAGGCCCGGTGGCTTATGAACTAGAATCACCCAAAGAGTTGGATGGCGTTCATGACATATTTCATGTCTCAAACCTTAAGAAGTGTCTAGTTGACAACTCTCAGACCTTGCCCTTAGAAGAGTTCGAATCGATGATTGACTACTTTCTTTTAGTGAAGCACCCACTGAAATCCTTAATAGAGGTACCAAACAGTTGTGACCTGAGTTCACATAGGAACAGGAAGATTTAATGAGATGAAACTACCCCCACCTATTCACTAGTGCTTCATCACCCAATAGGACCAGTTGAATTTTGGGACGAAATTCATTTCAACGGTGGGATAATGTGACAACCGTCAAAAATCTCAGGTCATTACCACACTCGAATCTTAAATTTACAGCATTCCTTCTATCTTAGTGAAACTTAAGGTTATGACTTCTTAGGTCTACTAAAGCCATTGAACGACTTAGAGATTGCTTAGTGAACCTTAAATTCCTTTAGACATACTAATTTAAGTTATGAAGTGCCATGAAAAACAAAAGAATCAAGTCTCATGAATTATCACAAAAATACTATCTTGTCGCACAACCAAGGTTTGCTAAAATTCCGTAAACCCGTAAATGAAACTCGAATATAATAAACTAACACTTGAATACCTATTAGAAGCAATTCAATCATAAATTAAAGTACTTTTATAAACTAAAGAACACAAACTTTTATAGCTCAAATATTAATCACCAAAACATCACAAAATAAACCTTATACCATACAATATACTTACACATCTTTAATACAAACTTAATACAACTTTTATAAACTTTATTTAACAAATAAAAAGAAATTAAAAGGCCTCCTTGGGACCCCAAAACCGGCCTCCCCATTATCCCCACACATCTCCCCTCTTTTCTTACACCAAATCATTCATTTCACCCTCCCAAAACACACACTTCTCTCTAATTCTTCTCTCTAACCTTTCACACTCTTTTCTCTCTAAAACATCTTAAGAAATCAGTCATTTTGCAACCTAAACCCAGAAACTTTAAGGTGTCCTCAAGCTATTTCAAGAACATAAAGGTAAAACACAACGTCTCTAACATCCTTCTTTACTTACAATCTCTAAAAATATGTTTTTCCTTCATAAAATTCGGAATTTATGCCCTTTTTCATGGCTAAAATCCTAATACAAAACTTGATGTTTGTAGGTTATCTCTTTTCACATCTTTATGTGTTAAAAGAAAGGGTAACCCATGATCAAACCGAAAATCAAGTGAAAAAATTGAATTATTGTAGTGATATTGTTGAAATCTTGTTCATCTTTATGTTAAATCTTGAATTTTTATATTAATAATCATCTCTAATATATCATGGATGTATTTCAGCACCATGCATGTATTAGAACATGGATTTAAAGATCAAAAGATGATAATCTTCCTTATTTCATGTTTGGTGTTCATTATTTTGAATGAAACACTCAAACATGAGTTTACAACTTTCTGTCCAGAAGGCTTCTTCCACTTCAACGATTTTTACAAAAATCATTTCTTCATGAAAATGGACGTTTTTATAGTCTAGAATCAAGTTCTGTAAGTTAACTTTCCAACCACATAAGCCTCATGTTTTTATGAGTTCATTTGATATTTTTTATAATTTTTCTGAATAAAGATGTATAATCTGTAAGATTAAGGCCGAAACTTTCATCTCAGTGTTTTAATCATAACTGGAGCATTACAACTCCAAATGACTTGAAACCAATGCCAAAAGTTTAAAATTTTCATTGGCTACAACTTTCAAGAAGACCACTTTTATTGATTCCTTGTACATTTTGTACAAAAATAATAATTACATGCATGTGTTCAGATCTGACCTCAGATGGTAAAAGTAAAAATAATAAATACTTGGACTTCACTACAATCCCTGGAAAAATTACAGTAAATAGATAACATATTGAAGATGATCTGTGATTTTTTCCTTATTTTATTTCGGATCATAAGTATCTTTAATAAATTAAACCAACTGAGGTAATTTTCTGGAAATAAGAATATGGACTGATTTTGGTAAAAGTTTCGGGTCAAACCGAGAAGGTTTGACTGAGTCAACAATAATCGGTCTCGATTTCGAAAACATGAAACTTACTATTTTTGGAATGAATGATAACCATAAGGGGTTCGGGTGTCTTATGATGTATTTATCGATTTGTGTGTTGTTAATCATAATTTGGGAGGAACCAAAGTTCTAACACTCAAAACATTATGAAATTTGGACATAAACAATTGCGAGACATTATATACTTGTATATTCATTATTATACTCAACGTAATTATTGGACATTAACAAACTTCAAAGCAAACAAACCATTTTGGCACTTTGTAATCTAAATATTTAGCTAAGAATCCTATCAAACCTAAATTACCAAGAAACTAATTAGAAACCTCATGTTCATAGGTCTTGGATAGGAGTCATACCCGACAAGCATGCGCGCTACATTCATCGTTTACTCTTACACTCAATAGTGAGTATTCACAGCCCCTTTTTACTTGTTTATTATTTTGGGGTGGAAAGCATGATCTCGAACTTTAACTAAATTGGTTGTACTCTTTATGAACTTGTTGAACTTTTACTATACTTTATATGCGAATTGGTGTATACTATTGTTATGCTTGAGTACTATCGTGCTAAAGTCCCCGGAAATACAGTTTACACTACTTATTAACTCGTCCGAGAGCCAGACGAGCCGTTGATATTTATGGATAGCGCTATTTAGGGGGAAACCACTCCTCACTCACACTGTTCGTGAGTGCATAGTATCACCTTACTCATGTTAGCGATAGAACATGGAGCTTGGGGCATGTGTCGGTTGAATCAGTTTAGTAGTGGCCTCAATTGCATTAACACTCTTGTATATTACCTTTCATATTCGCAACTATTACAACCAATCATTTTATTTATGTCTCTTAGGAGCAAAACTTTTCGTTCAATTAATCGTGGCATTAAACCTGTGAACTCACCAACTATGACCATAGTTGACTCTTTTGTTTTATCATGCTTTTCAGGCGAACGACAGTAAGGTGCATTCTAGGAGTACTTTTGCATGGATGCATACTCATATGCGTTTGCTTCACTTTGAATTATGACTATCTTTTGGAAACCTTTATGAACTTGGTGTAATCTCTTTTGAAACTATGGGTTGAACTTGTAATAACTTGTAATACTTTCTACAAATTATGTATGGTGTTGCTTCTATATCTTATGCATTGTTACCCGGTACTGTTACATCTCGTGTTTCCGCTTTAGCGGGGTGTGACATTTACTTATTAAACTCTTAGAAATTTCATATAGATTATCTATTTATATACATGAATCTGGCTAAGGATGAAAACTGTTGCAACTAAATCATCAACTGAAACCTTAAACCTAAGACCTCTATTTATACTAAAACCCTAAACCTAACTTCGCAGGTCATGGGCTTCTGCGATCTGGACTTCTGCGAACTTACTCGGTTCGCAACCCATGTGGCCCAGCGAAACCAGTCGGTTCGCTAGCCACCTTGCGAACTCAGATCTCATCTCGCATCGCAATGCCTTGCGACTTGAGATCTGATTCGCATTGCAGTTCTGATTTTGGTCTTCTAGGCTTCCTCCTGAATTGACTAGTGATGGTCACCATAATATGTCATAACATATGATGTACTATTAGATAATCTATATAAAATTTCTAAGAGTTTAATAATTAAATTTAAGACATGTATATTATTTTGTGGTAAACATATTATGACATATGATTTGTAAGTCTTAATTACTAAATTTAGCATACATAAATTCTATATTTTTGATATTTATATGAAACTATTAGGGTTTTACATATAGTTTCCTTTGTTGTACGAAAGTACGGACCTGGTCTCAATTAGTAACGTTAACAAATAAGCCAAAATAATTGAAAAATCTTCAAAATCTTAAGATTCCAAATATAATCAAAAAATGTCATTCTGTGGTATGGAAGTAGGACCTGTCACTACTGGTTTGATTTAAACTGGTTTTTTGCTTTACTTGAATCAAGTTACATCGTTTTTGTTGCATGAAAATGCAAATCTATCACCAATGTCTTGATTCTTGAAAATGAAATTTTGTATACTTATTTTAAATATAGAAATTATATGCATGACTAAATTAGAATTATGTCATAGTTAGGGATCATGAGTAATATATATATATATATATATATATATATATATATATATATTAATAAATTTCCTAGAAAAATTTAAGTAAAGAGTGTTTAAATGGATAATAATATCAGTGATCATTTTGAACTATATGTTACATTAATAATAATTAAGGGATTATAATTTCCTTATGTACTAAATGATCGTTCGTATTATTAGATTGTTTGAAAGTTGAAACGGATTTTTAATTTTAATATTTTTTATTCTAAAATAATAACTTATTATGCTTAAAGAAAATATATCATTCGCTACTTTTTCATTAACACCTGTAGTTAGCTATTTATATTAATGGTGTAGAAGTGTTTTATTATTTGTATATTTTATTTTTTTAGTTTTAATTTGATAGTTTACTTACAAGTAGGATTCAAGTGTGAGGATATTTGATAGCATCAAATAGTTACACATTTAAATGTATTACCTATCCAATTTTATATCGATTTCTATAACGTTTATTTCACAATACATATCCATTTTGTTAATATTTGCAAATAGGACTTAGAACATGGTGCTTGATTCAAAAGGAACATAATTTGGATCGAAAATGGAAGAGAATTGTAAAAGATGAACTCTCTGTTATGCTTTAGTATTTTGACCATATTTTTCTCATACGGAATCCGATTGAGTTGATTCCAAAGCCCAAATTTAGAGAACACGGAGCGCTACAATATATCTAAAACTTAGATCATCTGGACAAAGAAAGGATCACGCCACGATTGTGAAAAATAGCGAAGCGATTTTTGGTATTTCGCGTACCGATTTGTACATAGTAGAGTCGTGATCTTGTGGTGCCATTGTGTACAGATAGAGCAGCGAGTGGGTAAAAATGGAGCAGTGATTTACACCTAATGTAGTCACGATCCAATAAAATCGCGTCGCGATCTAGAACAAGCCATCGGTTGGGTATATTTTTGGAATAAGTCGTCTAAAACGCACAAGAAATCTTGGAGTACATGCAAATACAAGCCTAACTGCCGATTGAAAGGCCCAACTGCCAGTTGGACCCCCAAATTCATGCTATGGAAGCGGTTCGGGTCGGGGCGTGACTAATCCGGTAATCATCGCACAGAGGTATATAATGAGCAAATTGAGCTAGGATCCTGATGGCCAATCCTACAATTGCAGGCACCTGAGAATAAATGCTAAATGGGTCAACAATAATGTTGGTGAGCTCATAGGTTTTCGCAGTTATAATCATAGTTGAAAACATAGGTAGAAATCGTAGTTCTAGTCATAGTTCAAATCATAGTAAATATCATAGTTTAAAGTCCATAGTTGAAATTCCATTTTCCAAAATTGACATAGTTTTCAAACTATGTTTTGTCGGGTTGTTACCCAAAATCAATAGTTCCATTGGGACGTTATCCAATATCAATAGTTTCCATTGGGACGTTACCCAAAGTAGTTCCATTGGGACATTACCCAATATCAATAGTTTCCATTGGGACGTTACCCAAAATAAGTAGTTCCATTGGGACGTTACCCAATATCAATAGTTTCCATTGGGACGTTACCCAAAATATATAGTTTATGTGGGATGTCTACCCAAAACATAGTTTAGGTGGGAAGTCTGCCCAAAACATCATTAAAGTTGTTTGTAGGAAAGTAATATCCTAGTAGTTGTAGGAAAGAAGTATCCTATTCAGAGTAATCATAGTAACTAAACAGTTAGATAGTTCACAAAAGAGTTCTTAAAACAGTTTTCAGAGTAGTTCTCATAAAACAAATCATAGAACAGAGTTCAAACAGTCCAAAACAAAGTTCACATAGTCCAAAACAAATTTCAAGTAGTTAGTAAATCAGAGCATGTATCTCACCCTAAAACAGTTCAAATAAGTAAAAGTGAGGCTATGAAACTCATCTGTGGGTGCTAGTGATCCTAAGAAACGTGTGTTGTTCCAATAGTAACCTCCTAGTGTGCTAAACACGCGAGGTTATATATAAGTGAGATACTAACAAATTAGTCTAAGCTAGTTGTCCTGATAACTAGAAATGTCCAAATTTTCTATTGGTTATTCATGTTTTGAAAACGTGTATGTCCCGTTGGTGATGGTTTGAAATCATAATTTCAAAAGTATATTTATGTCCAAAAGTTTCGTTCGTTGAGAAAATATTTGTTTTGTCAACACAGTTATATATATATATATATCATTTACCGTCTTCTATATATATATATATATTAAAAGTTGGTCGTTATATATAATGTTCCAAAAATTGTTGGGTCCAACCAGTCGTATTATTGTGACAATTGTTAACAAAATATTCCGTAATGTAAGTATATGCATATATATACATATATATATATATATATATATGTAAAAGTTATATAATCCGAGAGGTTAATCACAATACACATCTGGGTCGGGGGCACATCTGACTGGGTCACATTGAAAATACCCATCCGGGTCAATGGGACACACTAATATCGCGTAAAAAGTCACATTTTTACTACCGATATCTCTCTCATTCTGGAACAATACTTGGCAAATAAACTCAAATGATGTTCAAATCAATGAAACTTTGTCAAGAAGGTCCAAATAGAGTGGCACGAGAAAAATCAAGAAAAATGGACGAAAAACGAAGATTCCACACACGTTTGAAGATTTAAGACATCAAGACAAGATTTAAAGGCAAAAGTGCCCATCATCGAGATTTCTCTTATCCAAGATACTCGTTTTCAAAATACAAATCTAACAGAAGAAGAATCAACAAAAACGGATGAAGAATAAAGATTCTACGTAAGCAGGAAGATTCAAACGATTCGAACGAGACATCCAAAGATCAGAGATATATTTTTGGGATTTCTTTTCATAAAAGTCTTCTTTTATGAAAAAGAATCCAATACAAAAAGAATCAATGCAAACGGACGCATAACGAAGGAGATACGCACGAATCAAGAAACAAGGCGAAAGACAACGAACCAGGGCGGGCCAAAACAGCCGCCGCCGGCCACCATGGTGGCGGCGCCGGATGGCCACCCCCCTTCCCCCGTGCACTTTTTCGTCCTCGCCCGTACTCGCAGGGTACACGTGCTAGACCTTTTCTGCAACTTCAGGGTACACATGCCAGACCTTTACGCGCTTTAGGTACATGTGCTAGCAACTTTCCCACCTTTTGCTAACATGTGCCCCAAGTTACTAGAATGCACCAATTTTCCCCTATAAATAGGGAGCCCATGGTTCATTTGAATACATACCTTTCACACACCTTTTCTCACCTCACACACCTTCCTATCTTATTTTCTCTCACTCTAGAAATAAGCTCTAACTTTCTCACTCTACATTTTTCTCTAGATTAGTTTTAACTAGTATTTAAACTAGTTTAGAAGTTTAATTAGGAATAGAAGGAAAGTTCGAAACGCATTGTAATCTTCGGTGTACGCTCGAAATTGTGTCAATTAATTCAAGTTTATTCTCTCTCTCATTTAATCCTGGTTCTTTCTATCCTTATCTATCTTAATTAACTACGTTTATATTGATTATGCTAGATTTAGTATTGCCATGATTAGAGAGTAGTATACTTGTTGTGTTTGCTTGCGATGTATTTAGTTAATTATGGGATGATTTATAATTAAATATTAAAGATCGGTAGTATTGCTTTGATCGTCTTATTGCATGTTCCTGTTTGATTGTTGCCTTAGGATCATCATAGTTGTAAAATATAAACGGTCCTAATTATCGTAACGTAATATGACAGCCCCCTATTCGACTGTTACTCGATATAGTATTGGAAACACTTCAAGGTGGAGTACAAATGTATGGAAGTCGAGGAACGACCGAAGGTAGTCATACTACGAAACGGTATAATGTTACGAAGTAAAATGACGGCCCCTATTTGACTGTTACCCGATATAGTACGGGAAAGTCTTCAAGGTGGAGTACAAATGTATGGAAGTCGAGTAACGACCGAAGGTAGTTGATATCGCGTAAAAATTCATGTTTTTACTACCGATATCTCTCTCATTCTGGAATGATTCTTGGCATTTGGACTCAAACAACGCACAAATCATTGATAATATGCTAAGAAGATCAAAACAAGGTTGCACGAGCAAAATCAAGCAAAACAGATGAAAAATGAAGATTTCACACACGTTTGAAGATTCAAGACATCAAAATGAGATTACAAGACAAAAGAGCCCATCACCAACATCCACCTTACTCAAGATGTTCATTTTCAAATTACGAGTCCAACAGAAGAAGAATCAACAAAAACGGATGAAGAATGAAGATTCTACGCACTCCGGAAGATCCAAATGATTCGTACGACACATCTAAAGTTTAGAGAAATATTTTTGGGATTTATTTTCATCCAAAGCTTCCGTTTTGAATTACGAATCCAACCCAAAAAGAATCAACGCAAACGGACGCATAACGATGAAAACACGCACGAATCAAGAAAACGAGGCAGCAGGCGACGAACCGGTGCGGGGGGTGCCAGCCGCCGCTAGCCAGCCACCCCACCACCGCCGGATGCCACCAGGCCACCGCCGGCCAGCTATCACCCGCACGGTTCGCGCTTTTTGGTCCTTGCGTGTACCCGATGCTAGACCGTTGCGCAACTTTACGTACCTCGTGCTCCACCTTTACGTAAGTTTACATACCTCGTGCCACCACCTTCACGTACCCGGTGCCACCACCTTTTCCACCTTTTGCTATTGTGAGCTACCACTTGCTAAAATGCACCAAAACTCTCCTATAAATAGGAGGCATGGGTTTCATTTGAACTTGCACCTAGACACCTACACATATACACCTTCCACACCTTTCATATCTTTCTTATTTCTTTCTAGCTTTTATTTTCTTTTTCTCTCTACTTTCTCTCTCTAAGCTAATTTAATTAATTTAGTGAGAGATAAGTAGAAGATTAATTATGTAATAGTTAGTAGTAGCTAGCTTAGCAATGTAACGCTTTAGAATATTTGGAAGTAATATAAGCATCGTTTTGCTCGCAATAATTACGGGTAATATCCATCATTTCTTTTATTAATTATTTGTAATGTTCTTGTTTGATGTTTACGATTTATTAACATTAGAAATGTCTATTGCCATGATATGCGAGTAGTTGCTTATATGTTTGCCATGATTTAGATAGTTATAATGGGATGAAATTAAATATTGTAAAGTAATATGATGGCCCCTATTCGACTGTTCCCGGATATAGTGCCGGAAACACTTTATGCGGAGTACAAACGTATGGAAGTCTGGGATGACCGAAGGTAGTTATATTACGGATCAATGTTATAAATGTGATAAATGAATTTCTGGTTAATTATAATATTATGAACGAATGATGGCATGTTTGGCCAACCGCTTATGACCAGACTGCCCCAACTTATTCCGGTAGGGTAAAACCTGTGATACCCGCAAATTTAAACGCAATTTTAAACAATAAACACTTGCATTATTAGGCTAATTTCCTGCTTGAGTGAATTCACAACTACTTTTAGAGGTATGTCTAGCAAAGCCTGGCTAGTTAATACGCGTAGTATTTAACGTTTCGTAATTTATTGTAATTACATACCAAATATTTGGAACAAACTCGATAGATATATATACAACCGTTGGTGAACGAAATTATTTAATAACATTATTATTTACTAAATATTATGCCGATAATATTTAACACGTATTTTGTAACGTATAATACTTACAGTACGAGACAAAAATGCGCAATTCGCGCCCAACGAATGAAATAGTTACAAGTTATATTTTTATAACTCAAAACAAAGTATTTTGATAAAATACTTCGATTGAAAATATTGAGAATTGTATCGAAAACGAAAACGCATTCAAATAATGTTACGCGACTAATTATACGTTTAAACAGACGGGTAAACAGACACCATATGAAATGCAACTTTTGGAACAAGATTTAACACACCCCCCTTAAAATCTGCTGGAAATCAGCCTTATTCCCCCCCCCCCCCCCCCCCCCCCCTCTTGGTTGATCACTTCACTCCACCACCCCATACCTCATTTTACCATCCCATCACTTCTTGATTTCTCTCCTCCTTCTCTCTATTATCTCTCTCTAAAACGACTTGGAGTCTGCCATAAGCCACCAACACAGCCTCCTAACACCGCCATATCACCACCATAGTGCCGCCACGATCCGCCACGCCGGAATTCAAGAAAACGCATAAAAATAAGCATTCGACTTCTTTCTTCCTTCTCCTCTTCATTTATTTGTAAGAAACTCTTTATTCTTCATTAATTATACTTGGAACATATATATTTACATGTTAGTATGTTTACTTAACTATAAAATGTCCAAAATATAAACGAAACGCGTTTTAAAACTCGAAATATATAATTTTGTTTCCTGTCCAGATTTCTGTTCTAACTTCAACGAATTATTTAAAGATCATTTCTCCATGAAATGATGCGTTTCTTAATCCTAGAATGTAGTACAAGAAGTTATCTTTCTAACAAAATTAGTCTCGTGACTTTTTGACTCCGTTTGCTACTCGAAAACATTTTTCTACGGTGACATAGGTTTACTGTTCCGGCAGACAGGGATTTTCAGTAACTTCTCGGGACTATACCTCGAGTTATAAACCTCAAAAACGTGTGAGACCACTTGGAAAATCTTGGTAAATTTGTTATCTACAAAAGTCCTTCTTTGGCTCATTCCAGAAATGCACCCATTTCTCCAGAAAATTAGATTAGTGAGAAGTGGTCTAATCTCGGATTAAACTGAACCCTGACACTTAGTGAATTTTTATAAAATAACAAACGACGTCCAAAATTCATAAAAAAATTATAGGAAGTACATAACATATGTGGGAACATCGTGTAAAAATTTCTGAATGATTCGATAACGTTTACAATTTTATATAAAAATCACAAGGAATCCGTGAATTACATTGTCGGATGAACAGTAACTTTGACTTTTGTTGACTCACGCATGAACAGTAACTTTGACTTGTTGACTCATGCATGAATAGTAACTTTGACTTTTGTTGACTCACGCATGAACAGTAACTTTGACTTGTTTTTGACTTTTGTTGACTGTCGCATGAACAGTAACTTTGACCTTCATTAACTTCGGCTAAAACATACACTTTCGGAAAAATAAACGTAAACTTAATTATAGTCTCGCATACACTTTTATAAGTGAACAAAACAATGAAACACTTAATAATAATACTTAAAATTATTATTACAAAAACTCACCAACGTTCTGTATACAATTTTAAAACATTAACAAACAACTAAACCATTTGGACATATCTAGTTGAGAGAACACTAGCATGGATGGTCAACTAAGACATCCACTTACTCATACTTATAAATTTCATACGTTTAGGGCGTTAGGAGATTTCGGATTAGACTTGGACTTTAGGCTTTGTTAGCTCTCGCACTATTACTTAACTCAACAGGTGAGTTCACAGCCCCTACTTTTACTGTTTTAACTGCTTTTGAACAGGGGTGGAAAACATAGTCAAATGTTTGAAATACATGATTGTATACTGATTTACTCGAACAATTAGAGTACATTGAACTGTTAAACTGTTACACAAACTGACGTATATGAATAAACGTTTTCATACTACAAACACTGTAAACGTATTAAACTTGTTTTGGAAACGCTGGAGAACGACCAGCAACGCTTCTACAAAATTGACTAGGTAACTAATGGGTCCTTCTGACATGGACCAGATCCTACTGACATGGATCAAGGGACACTGACACTCCCTACTATTTGAACCCTACTGACATGGGTACTAGATCCTACTGACATGGATCCATTATACTTATTGAACATGGGACACTGACACTCCCTACTATTTGAACCCTACTGACATGGGTACTAGATCCTTCTGACATGGATCCGTTATACTTGTAGAACAGGGGACACTGACACTCCCCACTAGGTGAACCCTACTGACATGGGTACTCGATCCTACTGACATGGATCCGTTAACAACTATTAGGATACTGATATTCCTACGAACAACCATTAGGATACTTACATTCCTACAAATACTAATAGGATACCGCTTTCCTACGAAACTTAAACTAGGTTTTGGGTAACATCCCACGTAACTACATCTTTGGGCTACATCCCACTAAACGTACACACTAGATAACACTCCACGAAACTTTATTGGATCGTGATGACGATAACGAATTGTGAACGCTTTGAAACAACCAACTATCATTGTAAACATAAAACCTGTGAATTCACTCAACCTCGTTGTTGACTTTTACTATGTTTTTCAGGGAATTAGCTGCATGTAAGACGACCTGCACACATGGAACATAGGCGACCAATGAAGGAATAAGATACCAACTTTTGACAACTGGATTTCTTTTGTATAACTAAAGTGATTTTAGTGATATTTACGAAATCTACTTTTGTAAACTTAATACTTTTAACTTGTATGATTCAAAGAATCGTAAACTTTGTAACTAATACTTTGGCATCTTAATATATTTGTTCTGTTGTAATCATATGCTCTGATACGTATGCATGTACTGTATATTGTGGCACTCCCCATACTTAACTAAATGCTTCTGCTAAATTAAATCAACAAATTTAGGGGGTGTTACAGATTGGTATCTGAGCCATTGGTTATAGGGAACTAGATTTCTTAGGTGACTTAGAGACCTTAGAGACCTAGACTATAGCCTTGGCTAGAATGCACATGCATACACACATTTGCATACGTCTAACTATCGATACGACACGTCGACACGCGCGATCCATCTTTTGGACCATACCACATCAGATTTCATTCGTTGACACTCTAATCTCATGTGAACCTGATCGTATTAAGTGGTTGATGAAAAGAAGTATGTATTTAGCATCATATAATGACGCCTGGCCAACGTGATTATATCATACTAAGTACATATGGGCGTTTCATAGTCACAAGATACGTGATAGGGATCTTGTCAATCATTTTTAGTGTTATATAACTAAATACATGTGAAACATTATTCTTCACACCCTTTTCATTGGCATTGACTTCTGCATTTTTATCGCAGAACGTCATCCTGCCACCTAAACGAAGAAATACCCGAAACAGTTGCCGAGCGCCTACACCTCCTGTCGTTGAAACTACCGAACAGATCATCGAACGACGTGTGGCTGAAGCAATTGCCCAGTATAAGGCAAGCCGCAATCGTGATAATGTGGTGCACAACAGTGGAACCACTCCCGTCAACAGCGAAACTCCTGCGAATACCTAACATGGGTGTTCTTACAAAACTTTCCAGGCCTGCAAACCGAGCACCTTCACCGGGACTGAAGGGGCCATCGGCCTAGTCCACTGGTTCGAGAAGATGGAATCGGTCCTCGACATCAGCGATTGCACTACCAACAACGTGGTGAAATATGCCACCTGTACTCTAGTTGACAAAGCGTTAACCTGGTGGAACGCTCAGGTCCAGATTATTGGACGCTCAACCGCTTACTCCATGAACTGGGAGACTCTAAAACAGATGATGATGGAGGAGTTTTGCTCTCCCAACGAGATCCAGAAACTCGAGACTGAACTCTGGAACATTCAGATGATCGACGCTGACATTACCGGTTACACAACTAGGTTCTAGGAACTTGCACGCCTGGTACCCCACATGGTAACCCCCGAGAAGGAACGCATCAAGCGATACCTTAAGGGCTTGGCCCCACAAATTAGAGGCATGGTGATGTCCTCCAAACCAGCTACCTTTAGGAGCGCAGTTGACCTGGCTCAGAGCTTGACCGATGACGCGGTCCTGATTGGAACTTTGAAAGCTGCTACTGGAAAAGGTGAACCCCTCCGAATCGAAGCTGGTGATTCTGGAAACAATAAACGCAAATGGAACAACGAGGGTAATGACCGTCAAGGTCAACAGAACAGGAACGGGGGAAACACCCGAGCCTACGCTGCAATTGCCAACACTGAAACGAAACCTTATCTTGGCAAGAGGCCCAAGTGTGGAAAGTGCGGAAAGCACCACGAGGGAGATTGCTTCTTCTGTGACCACTGCAACCGATTTGGACACAGAACCCAGGCATGCAGAACCCATCCCGCGAACAATGAGCAACAAAATAATGGGTGTTTCAGGTGTGGTGAACCAGGACACTACCGAAACCAGTGCCCACAACTCAACAACGCCAACAACAATCAGAACAACAACAACACCATTGTTCCACCAGCTCGCGGACGTGCTTACGTCATAGGGGCAAGGGATGCACAACCAGATCCCTACGCTAACATTGGTACATTTTAACAAACTATTACGCTTAAACGTTACACTATTTGAATGTCGATTTAAACCTAACACTTGGTAAACATTGACTATGTTACAAACGCACTAGTTATCCAACTATACCGCGAGTATACTAAACCGTTAGAAATTTATGGCAACTTAGAGCGCCACGCAAACTATTATTATTATTAACGACACGACTGTTGAGTCCTGAGCCACTGCCAGATTTGCTCAAAAGACAAGTCTTGTGCCACTGCTAGAAGAAGTCTACCACTGTTAGTTAGTTTTGTATTGACAGTGCCACTGTCAGTTAGAATTAGCCTAACAGTGCCACTGTTGAAATGAATTTGTATTTTGTATTAAGTACTCAACCACTGTTGATAATATATGAGTACTACCCCTGTTAGTAAATAGCTTAACCACTGTTAGTAGTTGGTTAGAGAGAATTATGGAATAGATAGAATTTCCATAATAGTTTGATTCTGTAAAGGACTCTATGTGATATAAATAGAGATTCTGTGAAACCCTAGAAGATAGACGAATTTCTAGTTATTAGCTTCAAGGTTGTAAACCCTAACACAATTGTGTGTTCGTATTGTTGATAATAATATTGAAGCTTTTCATTAATATTATGTGTTATAAGTTTGTTCTTCAAGTTATTAATAAACTATTCCGCAAGCTTATTAATAATCAAAGTAATACATATTAAGATCCTAACTGGGATCAACAAGTGGTATCAGAGCTAGATATTGCTTTGATCTTGAAGAATTCTATTAAAGTTTGCAGCTTTCTCTTCAAATACCAAGATGTCTACTGAAACGATGGAAGGAATACAGGCCACAAAGATTCCTATGCTCAAACCTGATGAGTTTGAGTTATGGCAGACAAGAATCAGGCAGTACATGCTTCTCACAGATTATATGATGTGGAAGGTGGTTATCAATGGACCTAATTATCCAAAGGGTCTAGATGGTGAAAAATTGGAGAGACCACCACCCAAGACAGATGCTGAGAGAAAAGAAAGAGCCACTGAATGGAAGGCATTGAGTACATTACTCTTGTCAATTCCCAATGAGTATCAAAGGAAATTTGATAAATGTGTAGATGCTAAGGTACTCATGGAATCAATAGTCACAAGGTTTGGAGGTAATGATAATACAAAGAAAAACAAGAGGTCTCTTCTCAAACAACAGTTTGAGAACTTTGCTGGAGTAAAGTCAGAAACTTTAACTCAAACCTTTGATAGGTTTCAGAAACTGGTGGGAGATCTTGAAAATCACAATGTTAAGATAGACAAGGATGATCTTAATAGAAAATTTTTAAGATCACTTGGTACAGAATGGAACATCTACACTGTGGGACTTAGACAAAGTGCAGACCTTGATCAGAAGGAAATTGAGGATCTGTACAATGATCTGAGAAACTTTGAGCCTTAGGTTTTGGCTATAAAACAGTCCACTGGTTGCTCTAATAATACTGCTTTTGTGTCTGTTGGTGAAACTGGAAGTAGTAGCACATATGGTGCTAATGATAATTTGCTAGAAGCATTCTTTGCTAGCCATGTGAATTTATCATTAACTACAGAAGATTTGGAGCAGGTCAGTGAAGAGGACCTTGAGGAGATGGATTTGAGATGGCAAATGGCTATGATCACCATAAGGGCAAAAAGGTTTATGCAGAGGTCTGGTAACAGAAACTTTACATTCAAGAGAGATGGTGTAGCTGGTTTTGACAAGAGCAAGGTGGAGTGTTTCAACTGCCACAAGTTGGGTCGCTTTGCTAGAGAATGCAGGAACACACAGGATGGAGGATCTCAGAATATTGTTAATGGCATTATGAGAAATAGTTCTGGTCCTCAAAGAAGATTGGTACCTGTACAGAACACCACTTCAGACTCACTAGTAGCACAAGATGGAATGGGAGGCTTTGACTGGAGTGATCAAGAAGAGCTTGTGGTAAAGAATCAAGCTTTAATGGCTGTCACAGAAGAACCAGAACCTTCAGACATTCCACATGAGGTACAAGTTAAATTATGTTCACCTGAATGTAAGAAAATGGTTAAATTTTACAGGGATCATAATGTTGTTGTGTGCAATGAGTTGAAAGCTTTTGAGGTGAAAAGTCAACATGCAACCTTAGCTATTGAAAATCTTGAAAAACAAATTAAAGCTTTTGAAAAGAATGAATCACAATTTCACTTAGATATTAAATATCTGAATTGGGAAAAGAAAGCTTTACAAACAAAAGTTGATATGCTAAGTGCCAAGTTGGCTGAGGCAATTTCTGATAAAGAGTCAATAAAGTTGAAAGTTGATGAATTGGAAAATGCTTCAAAAGGTGTTCAAAACTTAATCAAGTCTCAAATTCATGATAAATTAAAAACTGGATTAGGTTACAACCTTAATGCTGTACCACCACCTTATAATCATACTTACTTCCCATCTAAAATTGATTTTGACTTAGAAAAACTTAAGGTAGGTGTGTCAGAGGAGGTTAAAAAGGTAGATCCAGTAGTTAATTGTGCTGATAATGTAAATTTTGATAAAGTGGAAATATCAGATTGGACTGAGGAAGATGAGAGTGATAGTGATAGCTCATCTATTGGTAATTCTATGGATGGTTGTGTTAAGTCTATTACTGGTCTAGTTTCAGAACTTAAGAGTGATAAACTAGAAGAAGGCAAGAAGTTGTTCATGGAGAAAGCTAAGGTTCAGCTTGAACAAGTGAATAGGACTAACAAATCTAGAACTGATCTAGGTTATGTGAATAAAAAGGTTCATCATAAGTCCAATATAAAGGCTGAATGTGTTAAGTGTGCTAGCAAACATGATGAAAATTCTGCAAATAAAATAATCAAACCTACACCTAGAGGGAATCAAAGGAATTGGAATCAATTGGTTTCACAAAGGCTGGGTAATGGGTTTGAATGTGTGAAAAGAAAATCATGTTTTATTTGTGGTAGGTATAATCATCTTCAACAGGACTGTTACTACAATCCTAAAAATAATAGGAACAGTGGTACAGGACAAGTGTTGAGAAATCAGCCTAACAGAGGCAAGGCTGCAACCACTGTTAATACTGCAGCAGTGCCACTGTCAGAGGCTAACAGAGGCAAGACAAGAACAGGGGAGGGTTTGACCACTGTCAGGCATGGTACCTCTGCTGGTATTAAGCATTTGCAAAGAATGTTTATACCAAGTAAAGCTACCACTGCCAGGGTAATAAATACGAATTTGAAGGTGACCACTGTCAGACCATTAACCCTTGTCAAGTCTAAAACAGATTGTTTGTGGAGACATAAGAATGCATCTACATCAAAAGTGTCCAAAATCAATGAAGTATTGAGATCAATCATCTTTAAGAGGGTTGATGTCAAAAATGCTCAAGGGAAACCCAAAGCCAGATTGGTTTGGGTTCCCAAGAGAAACTAATTATTTCTCTTTTTATATGTGCAGGGCAAGCCAAGCTTATGGCATATTGATTCAGGATGCTCAAGGCACATGACTGGAGATAGGGAGAAACTGCAGGATTTTAAAGCTTTTAATGGAGGAGATGTGGCATTTGGCAGTAATCCTAAAGGAGGAAAAATCATAGGTAAAGGCAAGGTAAAAAGAAATAAGCTCACTTTCAATGATGTTTATTATGTTGAGCAATTGAAATATAATTTGCTAAGTGTGAGTCAAATCACAAATAAGCAAAATCTTGTTTATTTTACTGACACAGAATGCATTATACTTTCTGAAAAACTCAAAATACCTGAAGATAAAACTTTAATGAGAGTTCCAAGAAATAATAATGTATACTTGAGTGATTTAAACAAGATGGAATCTCAAAATGTTAACTGTCTTATATCTAAAGCTACTGTTTCTGAATCTAACTTATGGCATAGGAGGATGTGTCACTTGAATTACAAGACCATGAATAAACTTGTTAGGAATAGGCTAGTGAGAGGCTTACCTGAAAAGTTATTTGAATGTAGTGACCACTGTGTAGCTTGTCTCAAAGGCAAGCAACACAAGACCTCTTATAAGACCAAGCTTGTGAATACAAATACCACTCCCTTACACCTGTTACATATGGACTTGTTTGGCCCTACCAATGTAGCTAGTCAAGGGAAGAAATCTTATTGTTTGGTGATAACTGATGACTATACTAGGATGAGTTGGGTATTCTTTCTTAGGACCAAGGATGAGACAGGTGAAACACTTAGATCCTTCATAACTAGGATTGAGAATTCAACTAATCAAAAGGTTAAGATCATCAGGTGTGATAATGGGACAGAATTTAAGAATCATGAGATGAATAAGTTCTGTGCGGAGAAAGGTATAGAAAGACAGTTTAGTGCACCTAGGACTCCACAACAAAATGGAGTAGCTGAAAGGAGGAATAGGACACTAATTGAGGCTGCTAGAAGCATGCTAGCAGATGCTAAACTTCCAATGTCTTTTTGGGCAGAGGCAGTCAGCACTGCTTGTTATGTTTTGAATAGGATTTTGATAGTCAAACCTCATAACAAGACAACCTATGAGTTATTCTTTAAGAGAAAACCTTTGGTTAGCTTTTTAAAACCATTTGGATGTCCTTGTACTGTCTTAAATACCAGGGATCACCTAGGTAAGTTTCAAAGTAAGGTAGATGAGGCTGTCTTTGTTGGATACTCTATTCAAAGCAAGGCTTATAGAGTGTTTAATAGAAGGACTAGGATCATAGAGGAGGCCATGGATGTGACCTTTAATGAAAATACACCAAATGTAGAAGGAAAAGGTCCAGAAGTATTGTTTGATATTGATGCACTAACCCATGCTTTTAGATATCCAGATTTGTCTACTAGTGCAGGTACAAGTGCAGGTGATGATGCAAATGGAGATAGCAGCTCAAGTCAACCTAAAAAGAATGACTTGGAGTATGTATTATTTCCAATTTGGTCTCCAGATCCACCAGCAGTTTTTCAATAGGATCAAACAGAAACTGAAGGATCAACTCCTGAAACAAATGGATCATTTGCAAAGGATGATTCAGATAAGGGTACACATGGTTTAAGGGGTTCACATGAAGATTCAGAAAGTGAGTTAGAGATACCTGGACTATCAGATGAAGAGCAGAGATCACCAAATAACTATGAACAAAGTCCTCCATTTCAAGTTTTGGAAAGGACTTCTTTGTCAGATTCTGAAACAACTCCAAAGCCTTCAAAAGAAAGAAAGGAAAGAGATTCTTTTTCAGAATCAGAAATGGATAATCTTGTGGGTCCTAATTTGGAAAGAGAATTACTTGATACATCCACATCTAAGTATCTGGTTCATAAAGATCATTCCTTGGATTTGGTCATTGGTGATATTGGTTCACCTGTTTTGACCAGACAGCAATCAAAGATAAGAGAAGAAGATTTACATACTTCATTATATGTTTGTTTTCTTTCTCAGTTGGAACCAAAGAAAGCAGTGGAAGCTCTCAAGGATCCCAGCTGGATTGAAGCTATGCAAGAAGAATTGCTACAATTCAAGCTGCAGGATGTATGGGATTTGGTTGATTTACCAAAAGGAAAGAGAGCTATAGGCACCAAGTGGATTTTTAAGAACAAGAGAGATGAGAGAGGGATTGTCATCAAGAATAAAGCCAGGTTGGTAGCACAGGGGTATACACAGGAAGAAGGAATTGATTATGATGATGTTTTTGCCCCTGTTGCTAGGATAGAAGCTATTAGATTGTTTTTAGCTTATGCATCTTATCAGGGTTTCAAAGTCTATCAAATGGATGTGAAGAGTGCTTTTCTTCATGGTCTAATTGATGATGAAGTGTATGTATGCCAACCACCAGGGTTTGAAGATCCAACATATCCAGATAGAGTGTGCAGATTGAAGAAAGCTTTGTATGGTTTACATCAAGCACCAAGAGCTTAGTATGATACTCTATCTGAGTATCTTCTCAAGAATGGATTCAAGAGAGGTACTATTGACAAGACTTTGTTTATCAAGAGGATTCAGAAAGATATTTTGCTGGTACAGGTCTATGTAGATGATATTATATTTGGATCTACAAGTGATTCACTTTGTAAAGACTTTGAGGAGCTAATGCATAAGAAGTTTAAGATGAGTTCAATGGGAGAACTCACTTTCTTTTTAGGATTGCAGGTTAAGCAGAAGACAGATGGAATCTTTATTAACCAAGGGAAGTATGTGAAGGATATTTTGAATAAATTTGGTTATAAAGATGTAAAGATAGCTAGCACTCCCATGGAGGCACACAAACATCTTAATTCTGATCCTGAGGGGGAGGAAGTAGATGTGCACTTGTACAGGTCAATGATTGGTTCTTTGATGTATTACATTCCTCTAGACCTGATATTATGTTTGCAGTGTGTCTTTGTGCTAGGTACCAAACCAATCCAAAGCAGTCACACATGTATGCTGTGAAAAGGATCTTTAGATACTTGAAAGGTCAACCAGATTTGGGACTTTGGTATGCTAAAGGATCACATTTTGAGCTAAAGGCTTTCACAAATAGTGACTATGGTGGTGAGAACATGGATAGAAAATCAACTAGTGGAGGATGTCAATTTCTTGGAAATAGGCTAGTGTCATGGCAATGCAAGAAGCAGACCACAGTTTCTACATCTACAGCAGAAGCAGAGTATGTTGCAGCATCAAGTTGTTGTGCACAGGTGCTCTGGATTCAGAATCAAATGATGGACTATGGTTTGACTTTCATGAACACTCCTATTTACATTGATAATACATCTGCTATTAGTATCATACAAAATCCTGTTAAGCATTCAAAAACCAAACACATTGAAATCAGATATCATTTTATAAGAGATTGTTATGATAAACGATTGATTCATATTTTCAAAATTCATACTAATAATCAACTTGCAGATCTTTTTACCAAAGCATTTGATGTAGGAAGGTTTACATTTTTGATATCTAATATTGGTATGATCAATCTCACTTAGTGTTTTGGTCAGGATTTGATACTAACAGAGGTGAAGTATATTGTGTGTGACAGGGTCAAGTGTTGCCACTATTAGCTTCATCATGATAACAGTTGGTTCCACTGTTAGTTTACTTATGCCACTATCAATGTAATTTCAACCTCTGCTGTATATTTGTGTAGCTTTACCCTGCTGGTTGTTTTTCTTAGTTTAATATCGCAGGATTCAGCCACTGTCAGGAGACATTACGACAGCTGGAGTCTAATGTTTTCTTTGTTGCTTTTTTTTTTTTTTTTAAAAAAAAAATCGTGTTATTTTATGAAGTCTATGCCCCTGCTAGTTCTATTGTACCCCTGCTAGTACTAGTACCCCTGTTGGCTTTATTGAGGGTTATTAATGGTTGAATTTGATTAAGTGAGGTACCCCTGTTGGGCTTAAGTGTTAGTTGTGCCCCTGTTGGTGCGTATCTGACAGTGCCACTGTTAGTTCTATTTACTAGGGCTTGGCACTGTTATCACATAAGTATCCAAACACTTCACTTTTTCAATTACGTTTTCAAAATTCTCAAAACTCTTTAATAACCGCTCTCGTTTGTGTTTGATCATTGTAAACCACTCTTCTTTCTTTCATCAATTTCATTTATGGCATCGTCATCTTCATCTGATTCTGGTAATTCTACTCTGAGTGTTCATTCTGAACACAACATGAGGGCTTTCTTAGACAAAGAAATCGCAGATGAGTATTTTCACCCGATTATTGATTTCTTGAGTAACTGTCCAGTTACATATGCCCTTAATGTCGCTCCAAGATTGATCAGATCTCATATTCAAGAATTCTGGAAGAATGCAAAGGAAGGGAATGTTAATGGCATTACTCACATTCATTCCACTGTCAAGGGAAACAAAGTAATGGTGACTGAGATTGTTCTTAGAGAACTTCTGCAGTTTGATGATGAAGGAGGAGTTCTGGGATTGTCAAGAGAGGATCTGTTTCAAGGAATAAAAGATATGGGTTATGAAGGTGCTGGAAAAGCAAGGTCTGAATACACTTTCTTGAAGTCATGGTTCTGTCCTCAATGGAAGTTCTACATTCATACTTTTCTGGTATGTTTATCTCAAAAGAGGACTAGTTTTAATGAATTTAGTTCTAGTATTGCATATCCTATAATCTGCTTGGCACATGGTCTTAAATTTAATATGTCTAGGTTCATCTTAGATAATATGATCAAAAATGTAAAGGGTGATACATTTATTATGTACCCTAGATTTGTTCAACTTTTGTTGAATAAGCAATTACCAAATTTGCCAGCAGATAAAAGTGTAATAGTTAGTTCTACTCTATCTTTGAAGACTATTAGAGCCATGTACCAGTATCAAAACACTTTTTCCAAGAAGGAAACTGCATTGTTTTCTACAATGTTAGTTGCTCCTTCTGCCACTGGTGGTGTATTACCAACACCACTTGGACCAAATGATGACAGGACAACAAAACAAGTTGGTTATGATCACACATCAGGAGGTGGCACAAAAAGAAAACAAGGGAACCAACAACCTACCCAAAGCAAAGCCAAGAAATCCAAGAAATCTAAACAGGCTATGGAGATTCCTGTTTCTCCACAGTCTCAGTCAAATGATCAATCACAACAGGTGAACATACTTGATGAAAATGTTCATTCTGGAAGGGCTGCCACTACTGTCTCTAGCCCACTGGCAAGGCAGGACAGTGGTAACATCAATAAGACCCAACCAGAGGCAACTTTGTTTGATGAACCTATGGGTAATGATTCAAATGAAGGTCCCAGTACCACGAATCAAGGGGCATCTGAATATCTTGCAAGGCAAGTGACAGATATAGTCAATGATTCATCTAGGAGGTCACACTCCAATGTTGATGAGACTAGTAATATAACTAGGGAATTGACGATTGATGATTTGGTACATGATGTCAGGTTGATTTGGACAAAATTTGAGAGGGAAAGAGAGTTGAGAAGGGAGCAACAAGTCAAGTTGGCTGCCCAGGATGAATTGATAAAGAAGCAGCAGAAGAAAATCAATGATTTGAAAACTAGATTATCATTAGCACTAGATGTGCCTGAAGATAGGGGAGATGAAGATGATGGTTCTGATGGGAATAATGGTGATAATAATGGAGGTGCTGGTGGTATTAGCTTCATGGATACATCTGAGTTTACAAACAAGAGTGATGGAGGAGTTGAGGATGAACTGAATGTGTTAGATTATGTGGTTAATGAAGGCATGGATGATGAAATGGTGAATGATGCTGAGTATGATAGAAGAATGGTGGTATATGTGGGTGAAAATGTGCAAATAAGTGGTTCAGATAGTGAAAGTGTGAATGTGGTAGATGATAATGCACAAAGTGATCCAGCCTTGAATGTTTTTCCATTAAACAAAGGATTACCTTTTAAGGCTGTGGCTAATTTGTATTTCTGGGATGTTATGGGAGAAAATCTTGATATGGGCAAAAGAGTGAGCTTTAGTGATAGGATGGTGTTTGATAAATCTGTTGAAACAGAGGAGATGGAAGGTGGAAATGTAGAGGTTGAGGGGGAGTGTTTAGAGTCTAAATCTGAAGCTAAAGAGGAGGTACGAGTGAAGAATTATAATAGAAAGAAATCAATTCCATTCAGAAAGTCTATCTATGCCAAGAAAAATACTCCTGTTACATCTCAACCTATGACCACTGTTAGCAGTTTGGTTTCTACCACTGTTGAGGTATCTACCCATGTTGGTACTTCAGCAGCAACCCCTGTTATATTACCTACCCCTGTTATCACAGAGTCAACCACTGTTACATCAACCCCTGTCAATACTTCAAGTATTCCCACAACTGTCATAACAACCACTGTCACCACAACTACACCAAGATCTATCCTACCCCCTGTCATTATTGAAGAACCTTCATCATCACCCAAACCTAAGTCTGATCTTCCAAAGATTGATTCAAAGGACAAAGGTAAGGGGAAATTGAAAGAAGAAAGAAAGATTAAGAAGGTTGTAGAGCCTCAAATTGATTTAGATGAGGCCAGGAGAGCTCAGGAGGAGCATGATGAGAGAATGTTAAGAATGGCTGTTGAGTCCAAGAGACTAGAAGGTCCTGATGTTGATGTTGTACTGGAAGATATGAGTGTGGTAACCTTATCTCAGAAGGCTGCAAAGATGCTCAATAATATGGCTGTAATAGGTAAAGGGTTGTCTGCACAAAAGATTCATGATATGATCAACAAAAAGGATGGTAATGATGGTTTGAATCCAGGGTTTGCAAAGCTAAAACAAGCTAATGAAGAAAAGGCAAGAAGGAAAAGACAAGCTGAGCTTGAAAAGAAAAGAAACAAACCACCAACTGCTGCTCAGAGGAAAAAGGAGCTCATGCAAGACATCAGAATGAAGGAAAGGTGGATTTTGAGAAGAAGCTCATGCAAGACAAATTCATTGAGAAAAAAGTTGTCTGAGGATAGAAAGAGGATTGCTGAGCAGGTGAGAAAAGAGGAACAAGATAAAATTGAAAAGAAAGAGCAAGAGAAAGCAGAAGATGAAGAAAGAGAATTAAAAAGGATTTCTGATAGAAATCTAATGATCAGATGGGATGGAGTTCTTGCTTGTGATAGTGTAGTTCCTGATTTGGAGAAAGATGCAGAAGAGTTGAGAAAATATATCAAAGAGGTGAAAGACAGTAAAGAAAATATTCACATTAATCATGATAGATCATCAAGAATAGTTGAATGGGAAGGACAGAAATCAAAAGTTGCTGATGTTGTCAAAGAACAGATCAAGAATGTCAGAGAGGATGGGAATGAGCAATACTTGACATCTGTAGCTGATGTGCTCAAGAATGTGAATAGGTTAGACATTCTAGATTTGTATGAGCTAAACTGTCAAAGAAACAGGCAGGCTTCACTGGTGATAATGGAAAGAGATTTGGGAAGATGTTTGAATATGCTGTTTGAGCCTGAACCATTTACTAATTTGTTCTTAAACTGCATTGAGTATGTGAATACATGGAGACATTTTGTTAGAGCTGGAGTTTACATGATCTTATTCAGAAGTGGAATCACAATCTACATGCTTGATGAAAGACAATATGTTCTGGGGACTCAGATTCTAAGAAATGTGCTTGCATCTCAATTAAGAACTGCAGTGATTTCAGAAGGTGCATTCAATGCTTTATACATGGTGTTCAATCAGTTTCATAAAAGAATGGAGTTGGAAAGATTAAGAGAGGAGGAGAAAAAGAGAAAACGGAATCAAGCTCCTAAAGATGAAAAGAAAGATGAAGAAACTTGATTCATTGCTGAGAATGATCAAGTTTAGGGGGAGATTGTTGAGTCCTGAGCCACTGCCAGATTTGCTCAGAAGACAAGTCTTGTGCCACTGCTAGAAGAAGTCTACCACTGTTAGTTAGTTTTGTATTGACAGTGCCACTGTCAGTTAGAATTAGCCTAACAGTGCCACTGTTGAAATGAATTTGTATTTTGTATTAAGTACTCAACCACTGTTGATAATATATGAGTACTACCCCTGTTAGTAAATAGCTTAACCACTGTTAGTAGTTGGTTAGAGAGAATTATGGAATAGATAGAATTTCCATAATAGTTTGATTCTGTAAAGGACTCTATGTGATATAAATAGAGATTCTGTGAAACCCTAGAAGATAGACGAATTTCTAGTTATTAGCTTCAAGGTTGTAAACCCTAACACAATTGTGTGTTCGTATTGTTGATAATAATATTGAAACTTTTGATTAATATTCTGTGTTATAAGTTTGTTCTTCAAGTTATTAATAAACTATTTTGCAAGCTTATTAATAATCAAAGTAATACATATTAAGATCCTAACTGAGATCAACAACGACTTTTCGGAAAAACATATGCAACGGGTGTTCCGACTGGGTTTAAATCTCGGGACGAGATTTCTCTAACATGGGGAGAATGTGACACCCCGTAAATTTAAACGTAATTATAAACAATAAACACTTGCATTATTAGGCTAATTCCCTGCTTGAGTGAATTCACAACTACTTTTAGAGGTAAGTCTAGCAAAGTCCGGCTATTTAATACGCGTAGTATTTAACATTTCGTAATTTATTGTAATTACGTACCAAACATTTGGAACAAACTCGATAGATATACATACAACCATTGGTGAACGAAATTATTTAATAACATTATTATTTACTAAATATTATGCCGATAATACTTAACACGTATTTTGTAACGTATAATACTTACAGTACGCGACAAAAACGCGCAATTCGCGCCCAACGAATGAAATAGTTACAAGTTATATTTTTATAACTCAAAACAAAGTATTTTGATAAAATACTTCGATTGAAAATATTGAGAATTGTATCGAAAACGAAAACGCATTCAAATAATGTTACGCGACTAATTATACGTTTAAACGGACGGGTAAACAGACACCATATGAAATGCAACTTTTGGAACAAGATTTAACACACCCACATGGGGGTGGGCCCCCCTTAAAATCTGCTGGAAATCAGCCTTATTCCCCTCCCCGCCCCCCTCTCTTGGTTGATCACTTCACTCCACCACCCCATACCTCATTTTACCATCCCATCACTTCTTGATTTCTCTCCTCCTTCTCTCTATTATCTCTCTCTAAAACGACTTGGAGTCTGCCATAAGCCACCAACACAGCCTCCTAACACCGCCATATCACCACCATAGTGCCGCCACGATCCGCCACGCCGGAATTCAAGAAAACGCATAAAAACAAGCATTCGACTTCTTTCTTCCTTCTCCTCTTCATTTATTTGTAAGAAACTCTTTATTCTTCATTAATTATACTTGGAACATATATATTTACATGTTAGTATGTTTACTTAACTATAAAATGTCCAAAATATAAAACGAAACGCGTTTTAAAACTCGAAATATATAATTTTGTTTCCTGTCCAGATTTCTGTTCTAACTTCAACGAATTATTTAAAGATCATTTCTCCATGAAATGATGCGTTTCTTAATCCTAGAATGTAGTACAAGAAGTTATCTTTCCAACAAAATTAGTCTCGTGACTTTTTGACTCCGTTTGCTACTCGAA
Organism: Pseudognaphalium luteoalbum; assembly: GCA_963422505.1. Taxonomy (NCBI): domain Eukaryota; kingdom Viridiplantae; phylum Streptophyta; class Magnoliopsida; order Asterales; family Asteraceae; genus Pseudognaphalium; species Pseudognaphalium luteoalbum. The sequence continues at coordinate 59,255,249 of OY730196.1, forward strand.
AACATTTTTCTACGGTGACATAGGTTTACTGTTCCGGCAGACAGGAATTTTCAGTAACTTCTCGGGACTATACCTCGAGTTATAAACCTCAAAAACGTGTGAGACCACTTGGAAAATCTTGGTAAATTTGTTATCTACAAAAGTCCTTCTTTGGCTCATTCCAGAAATGCACCCATTTCTCCAGAAAATTAGATTAGTGAGAAGTGGTCTAATCTCGGATTAAACTGAACCCTGACACTTAGTGAATTTTTATAAAATAACAAACGACGTCCAAAATTCATAAAAAAATTATAGGAAGTACATAACATATGTGGGAACATCGTGTAAAAATTTCTGAATGATTCGATAATGTTTACAATTTTATATAAAAATCACAAGGAATCCGTGAATTACATTGTCGGATGAACAGTAACTTTGACTTTTGTTGACTCACGCATGAACAGTAACTTTGACTTGTTGACTCACGCATGAATAGTAACTTTGACTTTTGTTGACTCACGCATGAACAGTAACTTTGACTTGTTTTTGACTTTTGTTGACTGTCGCATGAACAGTAACTTTGACTTTCATTAACTTCGGCTAAAACATACACTTTCGGAAAAATAAACGTAAACTTAATTATAGTCTCGCATACACTTTTATAAGTGAACAAAACAATGAAACACTTAATAATAATACTTAAAATTATTATTACAAAAACTCACCAACGTTCTGTATACAATTTTAAAACATGAACAAACAACTAAACCATTTGGACATATCTAGTTGAGAGAACACTAGCATGGATGGTCAACTAAGACATCCACTTACTCATACTTATAAATTTCATACGTTTAGGGCGTTAGGAGATTTCGGATTAGACTTGGACTTTAGGCTTTGTTAGCTCTCGCACTATTACTTAACTCAACATGTGAGTTCACAGCCCCTACTTTTACTGTTTTAACTGCTTTTGAACAGGGGTGGAAAACATAGTCAAACGTTTGAAATACATGATTGTATACTGATTTACTCGAACAATTAGAGTACATTGAATTGTTAAACTGTTACACAAACTGACGTATATGAATAAACGTTTTCATACTACAAACACTGTAAACGTATTAAACTTGTTTTGGAAACGCTGGAGAACGACCAGCAACGCTTCTACAAAATTGACTAGGTAACTAATGGGTCCTTCTGACATGGACCAGATCCTACTGACATGGATCAAGGGACACTGACACTCCCTACTATTTGAACCCTACTGACATGGGTACTAGATCCTTCTGACATGGATCCGTTATACTTGTAGAACAGGGGACACTGACACTCCCCACTAGGTGAACCCTACTGACATGGGTACTCGATCCTACTGACATGGATCCGTTAACAACTATTAGGATACTGACATTCCTACGAACAACCATTAGGATACTTACATTCCTACAAATACAAATAGGATACCGCTTTCCTACGAAACTTAAACTAGGTTTTGGGTAACATCCCACGTAACTACATCTTTGGGCTACATCCCACTAAACGTACACATTGGATAACACTCCACGAAACTTTATTGGATCGTGATGACGATAACAAATTGTGAACGCTTTGAAACAACCAACTATCATTGTAAACATAAAACCTGTGAATTCACTCAACCTCGTTGTTGACTTTTACTATGTTTTTCAGGGAATTAGCTGCATGTAAGACGACCTGCACACATGGAACATAGGCGACCCATGAAGGAATAGGATGCCAACTTTTGACAACTGGATTTCTTTTGTATAACTAAAGTGATTTTAGTGATATTTACGAAATCTACTTTTGTAAACTTAATACTTTTAACTTGTACTATTCGAGGAATCGTAAACTTTGTAACTAATACTTTGGCATCTTAATATATTTGTTTTGTTTTAATCATATGATCTGATATGTATGCATGTACTGTATATTGTGGCACTCCCCATACTTAACTAAATGCTTCCGCTAAATTAAATTAACAAATTTTGGGGGTGTTACAAAACCTGTTTATGCGACTATTTATTCAATAGACCATGCCATGATACGGACGTCTCTGACGACCGAGATTGGGGAATAGGATTCGAGGGTAGTCGTTGGCCGATGTGTTCAGTACATTTTGGAGAACTTCCATTGTATTGTAATTGTTTGTGTTTACTATCCATGTGACATATCTTCTATCTTATTGCGGACAACTCTACGTTAGTTAGTTGATAGGATCGCAAAAACAACTCATTCCAACATAGTTTAAATTTATAAAAAGAAACTTATATGAATGGGAATTATTATGCTTTGTTATCATTCAAATATATGACACTAAACCTAATTTATGGAGCACCCTTTCTAGTTATCCAAGTGACTACAACTTAGATATTATGGAGTCATGAACCTTAATTATGGTAAGTAGTTATCTGTACCCATGACGTGCAATAAGTAAGACACAGTGAAACCATTCGTTGTACATATTAGATTTACATTTCTACACTGGTTTTTATTTAATTAGTTTAGAATGCCACTTTCACTGTCAATTACTCCTGACTGCATGTTAGACGTAAGAGGCCGTGGAATTACTCTGTAAAGTACACTGTTTATTACTGAAAGGTATGGTCTGCATATGAAACACGTTTTGACAAACCGCAAATAATTCAGGGATGTATAACTGTTTAAAAAGGAGAGGTCTAGGTCATAAATCAAAGTAATTAGAGCTTAAGAAAAGTATTAACAAGGTCTAGAAAGGAAAGTCTAAGTGACTTAGATACATGAACCCCCTAGATCTTACATATTTGGTTCTTTAAACATAGCAAGTTAATAATTAGATACACATTTAGAAGAACGCGAGATCAGCATAGGTGTTAAGAACGGTCGGACCTATGAGACAATACGCTGCTTTATTCATGTACCTTGGTTGTTCACCAAGATAGGTTGCTTATCTTTCAACTAGGTAAGTATTGGGAGTTTAGCGTATTGCTCCGATCAGAATCACGATAACCTAGTTCCTAGTGACATACCAACGGGAATTTAATTGGTAGGGTTCTAGCGTTTACACCAAAATCTGTTAATCTATTAATCTGAAAGTGTCCCCATCATAAACACCATCCCGGTATTATACTATCCCAAGTCATGGTGAACCACGTCTTCCCTATCCTTGGTTGTTCCATACGTGCTAGCTAGCTTATTTTTAATTTCATTGTTAGCAGTTTAAATTAGATAAAAACAAAACAAAACCAACTATCTGAACCCCATCTTAAAAACTTAATTATCCAAACAAGCTCTGTTTCAAATTCGACCGTCTGGAGACGACCCTGATCATCCTTACCACGTACTAGTATTAGGTATTTGTACCCAGTACCAGTAGGTAGTTCGGAGGTTTAGGCCCCGAGCGAAATAAATTTTAAAACACCCTGATCGCCCCTCAGTTGTTACAACAACATCAACGACACTGGCGGCTGGGGTCGCATCAAGTTTCTGGCGCCACTGCCTGGGACGGTAGTACGATTTAGAGCCTATTTAGATAAGTTAGTTTTTAAGAGATCATTTTGATTGAGACTCACCATCCTTATCAAAAGTTACCTTTTGCACTTAGTTTAGCGTAGTTAGGATTACCTTAGCATAATTTAGTCCCCTTCTCACACACAACGTCAATTCTTAAACCTTCTCCCTATGCCATCTATTATGGACCCTTGGGAAATGTTAAATCAATGGGAACGATTAGATCAAATGCAAAGTCTTGTTAATTCAATCCAAATTAGATGTAGCATGTGCGATAATACCCATGTAGATGGAGAATGCCAAAGCCATAGTATGATGTATTCAGATAACCTAGGGTACTTAGATCCTCAAACACTGTATCAAAATGACCCCAGAACTTTCCAACCACATCCATGCCAACCTTTTCATCCCCAACCACTTGAAATCTACCCACACTCACCTCACCCTGTAAGTATACCACAACCCTATGAGAATCCTGACTTGAGAGATACACCCTTAGCCCGTCTCAGCAGTAATGCTGCTTTCTCACCTGCTTCTGAATCACTTGAAGAAATGATTAAAGAACAAGAAGATATACTTAGGAGTTTTACTTATAATGTGTCTAAAATCTTTACTAAACTATCAATACACGCCCAAGAGAGTAATGAGGAGAGTAGGAATCAAGCTAGAGCCAATTCTAGGATACAGAAAGTTGAGAGACACACACACTCGACATCTATTACACCCGACACAGACTTACATTCTCATAAGTTTGGTTGCAATATCCCTTTAACTCCCACACCAACCCAATCTTCTAAACCTTCAATTTCACCTATTTCTGACCTATCAACGTCAAAGACCGACGGAGGGTTTGTTTTAGAAGAACTTTCCGAACCACTACAACTCGAAACTTTCAGCCGGAGTGACAAGGATGACGAAGTAGACAACGAGATCGAGATGGAAAGCCCGAATTTGGAGATTGAAAAAGAAGACTTAGCTTCACATGGACTGAAGGAATACATACCGACTCTAAGTAGTGAACTCATTCAAACTGATATGGTTGAACACGTCCCACAACCAGTTGTGGTTGACTGTATCCCAAAAATCCCTTTGATTGATTCACTTCCTGATCTAATAGACTTTACTAGTACCTTAGAGGAGACAAACACCCAAGTATTTGATGATAACGTTGCTACAAGATTGGAGACACTAATGGACATTGTCCCACCTCCATGCCCAGAGTACAACTTTTTTATCAAACCAAAGGCTTTAGGAAGCAAGGTGGGTTTTGCATCAAGAGCACCTTACAAACCATCTCTCCACTACATAATGACGTACATGTCGTGGAGTGATAAGGACCTCTTTGACGAACCCAAACAACCCAAAACGCAAGAGATAGAAAAAGTCGAGAGCTTTGTTTTACCTCAAGTAAAACAAATCACTCACTTTTCCATGCCTTCTTACCTTATTGGACATACCTTGACCATAATCTGCTTTAATCCCTTAGGTATGTACCAATACTTCCGCTTATGTCTACTGATGGATGCAAAGGAGCCCCCTACATTTCCCAAGAAAAAGGTTTGGAGTCAAGCTAGTGACTCGAACAAAAACAAGCGCTTCTCGGGAGGCAACCCGTGTCTAACATAGGATTATCAGTAGTAGTAGTTTAAGTAGTGAACTAACCCAATAAGTAGAAATGAAACCCTAAAATGAATGTTCCATGTTTTCTATCTTTATGAACAAAAATGGATGGTTTGCGAAATTACTTCGTTAAAAGTAAAAATTTTGTCATACCTTAATACTTCCTACTCCCAGTCATTTGGAATTTATTGCAACATCTATTTTCATTATTTTCTAAAGTTCTTGTTATCCCTTTCACTCAGAAAAATGGAAACCTACTAGGAGTTAGGAGCCTTGGTCATTCTAAACACCCACTAACATGTTTCGAGCATTTGAGGTACTTACATATATTATTGTGAACATACATAAGATATTAATGCTTAATCTGATTTGTATGTCAATATATGTATTATGCTCAAACTCGTTTAAAAATATGTGCTTCGGATATCTTTATACTTGGCTACCTGATTCAACTGATAATACTGGTATTTCCATGTCTGCTATTTGTGCTGCGGTGAAATTATAGGCAACTAACACTTTTGTGTGAGATTAAACTCAAAGTCGTACACTTGTTTGTTTCATCTACAAAGCACTCACTTTGATAGGTTCTTCGCAAACCAGTGAATCTATGATTTGGAGAATAATCACTTGTTTGTTAGATCATGTTTATTTGATCTACTTGTAACAGACAGGGACTGACGCCTATGGATAAAGAATCTTTAAGGATAATGGAAAGATAACAAGAGGAGCTTACAGTTCATTGAATATGGGAATCTTTGGAGCATTGCTTTGCAGGGGACAAGAGATGACACTTCTGGATACGAAGATGATTTATAGTTGTCTATGACTAGTTCATCAAGTTGATCAGCTCAATTCTCATCATCTGTGCCTACAAATTCCAACTCCTATAGCTAAACCTTGCCACATAATGGGACCCTAAACCATCATCACCATATCCACCCACATTCACCCATCCATCCACCCCTTCACACATACAACCATCACCCTCAGGGACTATTCATACAAAGGAATAGATACGGGAACAATTTGGAAACTAGAGATATCAGTCGATAAAAGAACAACATCAGATTCATTACATCAGTTGTCAGCAAAAGACCTCGGGTAATAAAAATTCATGGTCATTGGATTCAACACTTTCATATCATTAAGAGCAGTTGAGTTACAGCAGCGGCTCTTGAATATTAGGATCTTTGTCCATTAATCTCTATCCAACATTTCATGTTTATTGGTTAATTATGCTTGTGTCTGAAGGGCGACATCACTTCATTTTCTGCAATCTATCCTTTAGCTCTTAGTTATTTTTGTGAGGAAACTGGTTGAGTGATTGAAGAAAGGTTATACTGCTGGAGCTCAAGTTCAATACATGAAGGCTCATGCCAACCAAGTTCAGAATCCAATGGAGATGACACAGTCAACCACTCAGATCCTCAGCTCACAGTCGTATAGACGATAAGGGAGTTCTGCGTTCCTTTCTCTAGTTTATTTATACGTTTTTGCAGGATTATATCGACCTATATCCCATTCCAAACACTAAGTGTGGGATCCTTGGACTCCACAAAATACTAAGAGATATTTTCCATAATTAGTAGAAACTCTAAGTGTGGGATACTTCGACAAGAGGTACTCAATGCATAGATTCGAACATTAGGGAAAATGTTCCTCTAAGTGTGGGATATACGGTCTGCAACCGCAAATTTAACCTCTTGTTCGTAAGTCAAACAATATTTTCATTAAAAGGCTAAAAATAGAGAAATTTTCAAAAAATTTGGGATTCAAAAGCAACACTTTAGAATCTCTATTTTCCAAAAATGTAAATTACAACAAGAAACGAGTTTTAACAGAGAAACAAAACTGTTTACTTAGAATAAGATACAGACGAAAAGGGCAACACATGGCTAGGCATTGACCAAAACATTCGATTCAGGAGGTTTGAGCCCGTGAATAGCATTCATCATTTAAAATGCTTCACTTTTCGTTTCAAGTGTGTGCCGATGTATGCATTTGAATTAGAACTTGCTGTTGCAATACATTTCGAGATCACACCAATGAGTGCCATATGTGGAATAGGTACAACCCATCTTGATAACTTCTAAGGAATCTCAACACCCTCTCACCACCAAACATCCACTCACTCAACATCCACTTCGCACCAAATAAAAACCTCCTTTTTTTCATTCCGAACCCACAGAAGTTTCATTTTCTGACGAACTCTCAAAGATACTCTTGATTTTCCAAGACTTCTGCAGCCTAACACAAAGCCATAAAATATATCGGAGCGTTCCCCAAAGGATGAGCATCATCCGTAAAAGGAGCTCCAAGAAAAAGAAATTCAGCAAAATGTTGTCAGAAGAAACCTAAAAGCCCAAGGATCAAGTAAAAGGGCCAAGAAAAGAAAAATTCCAAAGAAAAAGAAAGAAAAAGGCTATGTAGTCCTTTCAAAATCTGAGAAATTCCAAAGAAACTCTCTCAATAAAAGTTTCAAGAAAATACAAGGAAAGCCATCACACTTTCTTCAACCCAAAACATTCGATTTCTTCCAAGATATCTCGAAAGGTTAGTACCGTTCTCATCAAAAGTGATGGAGATATGATTCTCGATCAAGCCTATGACGAGAATGCTGCATGACAGGCTATCTGAGTGATTGACACTAGTAAGTAGGAAACCCTAAACACTTAAGTGATTTGAGTGACCCACTTGTGAGGATTGCCTAGTTATGATCATCATTTATGTTGCTCGAAGAAGGTATCAAATTCTATAAACCCTTAGTTTCCGGTAAAAACTCTTTCATAACTGCAACGTCATATTCTTTGGAAAATGGTATCTCTAAAAACTAATGAGACTAGAATCCTTCCAGAAGCTTTTTAAGAATGAGTTTGCTTGAGGACAAGCAAAGTTCTAAGTGTGGGATACTTGATATCGCGTAAAAAGTCATGTTTTTACTACCGATATCTCTCTCATTCTGGAACGATTCTTGGCATTTGGACTCAAACAATGCACAAATCATAGATAATATGCTAAGAAAATCAAAACAAGGTTGCACGAGCAAAATCAAGCAAAACGGCCGAAAAACGAAGATTCCACGCACGTGTAAAGTTTCAAGACATTCCAACAAGATTTCAAGGAAAAAGTGCCCATCACCAACATCCATCTTACCCAAGATGTTCGTTTTCAAATTACGAATCCAAAGTTCAGAGACATATTTTTGGGATATCTTTTCATCAAAATCTTCGTTTTTAAATTACGAATTCAACAAAAAAAGAATCGACGCAAACGGACGCATAACGAAGAAAACACGCACGAATTAAGAAACGAGGCAACAGGCGATGAACCGGTTCGGGGGGGAGCCAGCCGCCACCGGCCAGCCACCCCACCGCAGCCGGCTGCCACCAGGATGCCGCTGGCCGGCTGTCACCTGCACGGTTCACGCTTTTTGGTCCTTGCGTGTACCTGGTGCTAGACCTTTGCGCAACTTTACGTACCTCGTACACCACCTTTACGAAACTTTACGTACCTCGTGCCACCACCTTCATGTACCCGGTGCCACCACCTTTTCCACCTTTTTCTATTGTGAGCTACCACTTGCTAAAATGCATCAAAACTCTCCTATAAATAGGAGGCATGGGTTTCATTTGAACTTGCACCTAGACACCTACACATATACACCTTCCACACCTTTCATATTTTTCTTATTTCTTTCTAGCTTTTATTTTCTTTTTCTCTCTACTTTCTCTCTCTAAGCTAATTTAATTAATTTAGTGAGAGATAAGTAGAAGATTAATTATGTAGTAGTTAGTAGTAGCTAGCTTAGCAATGTAACGCTTTTAAATATTTGGAAGTAATATAAGCATCGTTTTGCTTGCAATAATTACGGGTAATATCCATCCTTTCTTTTATTACTTATTTGTAATGTTCTTGTTTGATGTTTACGATTTATTAACATTAGAAATGTCTATTGCCATGATATGTGAGTAGTTTCTTATATGTTTGCCATGATTTAGATAGTTATAATGGGATGAAATTAAATATTGTAAAGTAATATGACGGCCCCTATTCGACTGTTCTCGGATATAGTGCTGGAAACGCTTTATGCGGAGTACAAACGTATGGAAGTCTGGGACGACCGAAGGTAGTTATATTACGGATCAATGTTATAAATGTGATAAATTAATTTCTGGTTAATTATAAAAAGAAACTTATATGAATGAGAATTATTATGCTTTGTTATCATTCAAATATATGACACTAGACCTAATTTATGGAGCACCCTTTCTAGTTATCCAAGTGACTACAACTTAGATATTATGGAGTCATGAACCTTAATTATGGTAAGTAGTTATCTGTACCCATGACGTGCAATAAGTAAGACACAGTGAAACCATTCGTTGTACATATTAGATTTACATTTCTACACTGGTTTTTATTTAATTAGTTTAGAATGCCACTTTCACTGTCAATTACTCCTGACTGCATGTTAGACGTAAGAGGCCGTGGAATTACTCTGTAAAGTACACTGTTTATTACTGAAAGGTATGGTCTGCATATGAAACACGTTTTGACAAACCGCAAATAATTCAGGGATGTATAACTGTTTAAAAAGGAGAGGTCTAGGTCATAAATCAAAGTAATTAGAGCTTAAGAAAAGTATTAACAAGGTCTAGAAAGGAAAGTCTAAGTGACTTAGATACATGAACCCCCTAGATCTTACATATTTGGTTCTTTAAACATAGCAAGTTAATAATTAGATACACATTTAGAAGAACGCGAGATCAGCATAGGTGTTAAGAACGGTCGGACCTATGAGACAATACGCTGCTTTATTCATGTACCTTGGTTGTTCACCAAGATAGGTTGCTTATCTTTCAACTAGGTAAGTATTGGGAGTTTAGCGTATTGCTCCGATCAGAATCACGATAACCTAGTTCCTAGTGACATACCAACGGGAATTTAATTGGTAGGGTTCTAGCGTTTACACCAAAATCTGTTAATCTATTAATCTGAAAGTGTCCCCATCATAAACACCATTCCGGTATTATACTATCCCAAGTCATGGTGAACCACGTCTTCCCTATCCTTGGTTGTTCCATACGTGCTAGCTAGCTTATTTTTAATTTCATTGTTAGCAGTTTAAATTAGATAAAAACAAAACAAAACCAACTATCTGAACCCCATCTTAAAGACTTATTTATTGTTGGGACATGTTATTGTGACAACAGATCTAGCTTGTAATAGTACTAGAGATTATTGTAATCAAGTTTGTAAATTGGTTTTGAATTGTAATGAATATATTGGTTGGTAAACATTTTAGAGTTAAATGTTAAATACTGAAAAATATTGACCAAAGGTTGACCAAGAACGTGCGATGCGAACTGAGTTGAGTTCGCAGGGCAGGTCTGCGAAGCGAGTCCATTGGATTCGCTGGGCCAACTTGGGCTGCGAACCGAGTCGGATCGCAGAGCCCATAAACTGCGAACCTAGACGAGTTTATAAACAAATTAGGTTTGAAACCTAATAAACTTTTGCCTGTTGATAATTACGAACGAATTGAACTTTCCAGAGCTTTCAACATAATCTAAGGGTTAGGTATTGATCGATTAACATCAGTTATAATCAATACAAAACATATTAGATTATTGATTTCACTAATACTTGTGAAACAAACCGTTTACAATTCGTAAACACCGTATTAAGGGATTCCGCACCTTAATACCTAAAGATAACCTCGTTATCGATCTTAATACATACGGACTTACAATTGGTATCAGAGCCTACGGCTAGATACGCGTAGGTTCGAGGTTATTCGGATAATAACGGTTGATTTGGGATTGTTGGTACGTGATTTGTTGCGTAAAAACGATCAAAATCATACTCTGGAAGTTTTTGCGTTTGTTTACGTCCGTAATCTTAGGGTTTAGATGTTCAAAAACCTAAAATTTTCATTTTTGGGGTTTTCATCCGATTCTGCGAACTGAGTTGCGAAGCGAACTGAATTGGCGAACTGAGATCTTGCGATTTGAGTTTGTTCTGCGAACTGAGTTGCGAAGCGAACTGAGTTCTTCTCTGCGAACTGAGTTCTCCGCTGCGAACTGAGTTCATTCTATGAACTTAGTTCTGGTCTGCGAACTGAACTTGTTCTGCGAACTGAGTTCCTGTGAACTGAGCATTCTGCTTATTTGTTAATTTATGGAATTTGCAACAATGTCTGACATAAGTAAGATGATTGTGATGGATCATGAGGTTGGGAAATCAAATGTTCCACCTAAATTGCTCAGACTTGAAGACTACTATGGATGGAAAGACAGATTTGAATCACACTGTCGGTTCCATGACTTGTCTATTTGGATGTGCATTAAGAATGGATATACTGCACCTTCTGCTAAGGTTGGTAGTAAGACAGTGACACTTACCTATACTCAAATGAGTGATGAAGAAAAGAAGGATTATCAAATTGAGAATAAAGCTCATTCTTCAATTAAAATGAGTCTTCCAAAAGAAATCAACCATCAGTTGAAGTCTTTTCATACCGCTAAAGAGCTATGGGAAGCTCTAGAGAAAAGGTGTGATGGAAGTCCTCAAGTTAAGGCAGGTAGGTGTAATCTGTTGAAGAAACAATTCATAGTTTTCAAAGCTATGAAAGGTGAAGATCTGGATGCATATACCACCCGATATTACCATCTATTAAGTGAGCTAGATGACCACGGCATTACCTATTCTAATACAGAGAAGACTGACAAGTTTATTGAGGGTCTTCCTTCGAAATGGGAAATGTATGGAGTTATGCTTAAAGATAACGATGAGCGTTATGCAGCTATGTCTTTGGAGCAGGCAATTGACAAGCTCCAGGGATATGATTTCACAAAAAGATCTAGAGATACTGATCCTGATCAGGTACAGGATCCTGGGCTTTATCATGGAAAGACAACTATCTCTAACAGTTCTTCCAGTTTGACCACTGCTTTACTAGTTGGTGATACTGGAGTAACTGGTGAAATATTATCTGAACACTTATGCTTTATAAGCTCATCCGGTGGTGAAGCAAAAAGCAAGACAACTGGGAAGTCAACTCAAGAGCATCACATAATGCCCATGAGTGTGAAATCCGCTGAACAACAACTTTTAGTTGTTGCTTCATATGAAAATTACATCCAGGGTAAGATCAATGATCCAGCTACTTTTGATGAGGATTATGATCAGGTAGACCCCGATGACTTAGAAGAAATGGATCTCCAGTGGCAACTTGCTATGGTGTCAAGGTGTGTTAAAAATTTCTTAAAGCGTACTGGAAGAAAGATGGTGGGAAATAAAGTTGGGTTTGATAAATCCAAAGTAAAATGTTTTAACTGTCAAGGTTATGGACATTTTGCTAGGGAATGTCAAAGATCCAAAACTCAGAAATCTGCAAATCCTGAAAAACCAAGTGCTTCTCTGTCTTCTAAAGCCTTGGTCGTTCAACAACTGAATGGTTCTTATGACTGGAGAGCTTTGTCTGAAGAAGCTCTAATGGCTGAAATTGAAGATCCAGTTCAGACTGAAGAGACACCATCTTACATGCCTACTGTTGAGGATTATCAAATGAAGATTCCTCATTTGAAGGTGCTGGCAGTTGAAGATGATGTGTTGGACTTGGGATCAACTGAAGATCTATGTCCAGAAGACTTTGTTGCACAAATGGCTGAACTCCAAACTGAAAAGAAACGGGTATGTCTTGATGTTCCTACACTTATAGATGTATGTCAGTTAGTGACTAGTTTACAAGCCCAGGTTAATGTCTTTGCTGAATCACATAAGGCTTTAACATCTGAACTAGAACTGGCCAAAATTGATGTACGTAGATTAAGTGAGGACAAGCTAGACCTTAAGAAACAGATTAAGTCCTACACATCTGACAAGACTGTACTTAGGAATACAATAAATGAACAATCTGTGACAATAGATGGTCTTTATCTAAACCTAAAGGACTTAAATAAAGGAATAGCTGACAAGGACAAAGAATTAGCTGAATCTAAAGTCAAGTTAGTTGAGCTTAATCGTAAGTTTGAAAGTTATAGAACTTCTTCTTTAACTATGGACAATATAATTGATGCTCAACGTAGTGTAAAGGACAAGACTGGCTTAGGCTATAGTGATGTACCTCCGCCTATTAATGCTAATTATACTACTACTAATGTTGACCTAGAGATGATTGATGCAACTGCTAATTCTGATGTTAATGTACCCGTAGAATCTGATGTCTCTAAGATACAGAAGGATGTTCCTAAAGAACAATCATCTAAAATTGGTAAGATAGCAGGTTTCACCAATGTACAATTTGTATCGGGTGGAATGCTGAATGATGCCAAAGTAGATGATAAGCTTATTAAAGAACATAATGATTCACCTTTAGTATCTAAGACTCAGATTGAAACTAAGGCAAAAGATGTTAAGTCACGTAGACAGATGTCTTGCTTCAAATGCCATCAAAAGGGGCATGTGGCTTCTTGTTGTCCAAATAAGAAGTTGGAAGCAATTCATAAGCCTGTGAATAACGAGAAACCAAAACATGTAGACAGGCATAGTGCTAAACCTGGTTTGGGAAGCAAACCTGTGAACATGTTGAAGAGAGACAACACTAGTAGTGTCTCTCCACCTAAACCTAAGAGACCTTATTCTCAAAGTAATAATTCTGTCAATAAATCTAGAGATAAGACACCCTCAAGGTTTAGAACACCAAGTAGAAATCATAGTCAATATGAGAATGGTTCTACCTCTCATGCACAGCAAAACAGTCAATTGTCTAGGAGGTTTTCCACTCACTCTCCTCACAGGCATAAGACTATAAATCATCAACAATATCAACCTCCAGTAAATGTCACCAAGACTCCCGATGGGAACAGTTATGGTTATTTTAAGGAAGTTCATATTGTAGATGATAAGGGATAACCCAAGACCGTAATGGCTTGGGTCCCTCTTGAAAACTAACTGTGTGCAACATGTCATGTGCAGGAGCAAACTGTTAACAAAGACAGCTGGTGGTATGTAGACAGTGGTTGCTCAAGACACATGACAGGAGAAAGAAGTCTACTGAACGACTTCAAAGGTGGTTTAAAACAGCGAGTAAATTTCGCTGGGGATAAAGAAGGAGTGAATTATGTTTCAAATGGAACTTTGACTCTTGAAGATGTGAATTATGTTGAAGAACTAACTCACAACTTGGTGAGTGTTTCCCAGGTCTGCGATAAAGGTCATCCAGTTCATTTTAATGAAAAGGAAGCCTTAGTTCTGAAGCCGGGATTTGTTATTCCCGAAGAATGGATACTAATAAGGGCTCCAAGGAAGAAGGACATCTATGCTATTAACATGGGTGTTCCAAATACTTCAATGGATTCTACATGTCTATTATCCAAGGCTTCTGAAGCAGATTCTATTATATGGCATAGGAGAATGGCACATTTAAACTTTTGTAAAATGAATTACATAACCAAAAATGGTTTAGTTCTCGGTGTGCCACAGAAACGTTTTGAGTTTGAAGACAGGTGTGTTTCTTGTTTGAAAGGAAAACAACATAAGAAACCACACAAGTCAAAAACAGTAAACTCTATATCCTTGCCATTTGAATTGCTACATATGGATCTCTTTGGCCCAATAAGCAAAAGAAGCATAGGTGGCAAATGGTATTGTCTGGTTGTTACAGATGATTTCTCTAGATTCTCATGGGTGTTCTTTTTGAAATCTAAGGATGAAACTCCAGGAATGCTTATGGAGTTCTTAGATTTAGTAGAGAATGTCTATAACACGAGAGTTAAGAGAATTCGGAGTGATAATGGTACAGAGTTCAAAAATTCTACATTGAATGTCTATTGCTTAAGTAAAGGAATTTAACATCAATTCAGTGCACCTTATGAACCACAGCAAAATGGTGTTGTTGAAAAGAAGAATAGAACTCTTATTGAGGCAGCAAGAACCATGCTTGCAGATTCAGGGCTTCCGGTCATCTTTTGGGCAGAAGCAGTGAATACAGCATGCCATATCTTGAATAGGGTACTAACTGTTAAGAAGCATAACAAGACTTGTTATGAACTTCTGAACAAAAAGAAACCTAATTTGAAGGGATTTGAGCCCTTTGGTGTCTCATGCACACTTTTGAAGACTAACAATCAACCTAAGGTTGGGGAAAAGGCTGACGAAGGATATTTCCTAGGTTATATTCCTAATTCACCAAACAAGAAGGTTTTCAATAAAGTCACTGGTCGTGTGGAAACTGTCTTCAACATTGAAGTTAAAAGTTATACTCATGACAAACACAAGGGATTAGATTGGCAATTCGATTATTCAGATCTGTTTAAGTCATTTAAAGTCCCTATAAGTGACTATGTGGTTAATTCAGAAATCCCAAAGCATTTATTGTACGGTGACAGGGACACAGACCTGTCACATACATCGAATGCTTCTTCATATGGGACGTCTGCAAATAATCACTCGGCTAGTACTTCAAAAGAGCCATCAGTGGTTAAACCACAAGAACAAGACAAGTTGTCGGAAGTTACTCAAAGGGTATTAGATAATATCTTTACTCCTACAAGGGAATTGAGGGAAATAATAACTTCTGATGAGATGTACTTGCCTTATGAGGATATGCCACCATTGGAAGAGATTGGTACAAATTTGGTTGATGAGATACTTGTTGAGCTTGTAACTGTGACTAGAACAAGTAGGAATCATCCTGTGGAAAATATCATTGGTGATCAAAATCTTCAAATGTTAACCAGGAGTCAAGCTAAAGCTAGAACTTCTGAATACACTAGCTTATACGTTTCAATTAAAGAAACTGGGATTACAAATAAATCTCTTTATGCATGCTTTATCTCACAAGTTGAACCTAAAAATGTTCAACTAGCATTAAAAGAAAACTCGTGGGTAGAACATATGCAAGAAGAATTGACTCAGTTTAAAAAACTGAATGTATGGGAGCTAGTTGACTTACCTTCTGGTGAGTATCCTATTGGAACTAAATGGGTCTTTAAGTGCAAAAGAGACGATCGGGGAATTGTTACTCGCAATAAAGCTCGTTTAGTGGTCCAGGGATTCAATCAAGAAGAAGGTATAGATTACAACGAAGTGTTTGCACCTGTTGCTAGGCTTGAAGCAATAAGGGTATTCTTATCATTTGCAACTTACAAGGAAATTAAAGTGTATCAGTTGGATGTTAAGAGTGCCTTTTTGTATGGCAAAGTACAAGAATTGGTGTATGTCTCTCAACCACCAGGGTTTGTTGATCCAGATTATCCAGAAAGAGTATATCGCTTGAATAAGGCTCTATATGGATTACATCAAGCACCCAGGGCATGGTATGAGACACTATCAAAGTACCTTCTTGAGAATGGATTTACAAGAGGTTCAATTGATAGTACACTTTTCGTTAAATGGAAAAAGAATGACTTTTTGCTCGTTCAAGTATATGTTGATGACATACTTTGGGTCTTCTGACGAAAAGATGTGTCAAGAATTTGAGAAAGTCAAGCGAAAAAGATTTGAAACGTCTGCTATGGGAGAGTTGAATTTCTTCTTAGGATTACAAGTTGATCAAAAAGAAGATGGTATGTTCATTCATCAAACAAAGTATACCTATGAACTGTTAGAACGTTTTAAGATGGATGAAACACGCATATATCATACTCCTATTCCAGAAAATCATGGACTTGGACCGGATACATCGAGTGACAAAGAAGTGGATCCTACTCTTTATAGGGCCATGATTGGGTCACAAATGTATCTCACTGCATTCAGGCCAGATATAATGTTTGTAGTATGTATCTGTGCAAGATATCAAGCCTCACCTAAAGAGTCTCATATGGAAGCAGTTAAAAGAATCTTTTGTTACCTAAGAGGGAAACTGAAGCTGGGACTTTGGTATCCGACTGGAGGAGACTTGGATTTTATTGCTTACACTGATTCTGATTATGGTGGATGCAATCAGAATAGAAAGTCCACAACTGGTGGATGTCAGTTCCTTGGAGGAAGATTAGTGTCATGGCAGCGCAAGAAGCAAACCTCAGTAGCCATTTCTACATGTGAAGCTGAGTATGTTGCTGCAGGTAGCTGCTGTTCTCAAGTGTTGTGGATTCAACAGCAAATGAGAGATTATGGTTTAAATTTAACCAACACTCCAATGATGATTGACAATGAATCCACCACATCTATCACTAATAATCCTGTAAAGCACGGCAAGACTAAGCACATTGATATTCGTCATCATTTCATAAGAGACTGTGCTGAAAAGAAGCTTATTCAGTTAGTCAAGCTTCCATCACTGGATAACTTGGCAGACTTGTACACAAAAGCTTTTGACAGGAATCATTTTGAGACATTGGTTCAACTGAACGGAATGAAGAATCCAGATTAACTAGTCTTCCAAAGGAAATGTAATCGCTTAAGTTTTTCTATTCAAAATATAAAAATAAAAAATAAAAAAAGGGGGGGGGGGGGGCGTATGGCATTCATTTGCTTGTTACCTAAGGGGAATCACCTCCAATAAAAGAACAACAGGAGTTCTTTTAGAAATTGTTTAAGTTTTTATTTGCAAAAACTTGGGAGATGATAGTACATTAGGAGAATAAGCCTAAGAATAATACCTTAAGTATTAAGTATGATGTGTTAATAGATTCCTATAGGTCACTCTAAGATAACGATCTTAACTAGAAATGGACTTATATTTATCTTATTATACACCTATATCCACTGATAATAACCCGTCTCTTTCTGCATAAGTGATAAGAATAATTTTAGTCTAGTCAGCTTCATCATACGATATATTGATAGGCATATTATGCTAGGAATTCTGAGCATTCAAGAAATTCTAAATGCATGTGTCTTATATTTTGTGAAACTGCTATACCATGTATGACTCAAGTCTTAATTGTTAAATGATAGTACTTCCATGCACTATTATCTAAAACAAAAACAAAAAGATACAAAGTCTTTAAGACTAAAAGGTGAGTTATATGTCTCTAAAGAGCTATATTTAGTAACCTCTACCTTACATATGAAAGATACAAAGTATCAAGTGTCAAGTGTAAGTTATATGCTTCTAAAGGACATCATTTAGTAACTCCTACCTTATAAAAATAGGATACAGTGTTATGAGTTGTACTTGAGTTTCTCAATATATTGTATAGTAGAAAACACTAGATATTGTTCACATTAACAATAAAAAGTTTGCTCAGAAATCTGTGTATAATGTGTTTATGTGGATCATAATATCGATAATCGTCTTGATCTGTTTATGACCTTTGAACATTCACCTTAGTGAATAAGTTCTAAAGAAATTCTAAGTTATTTTTTAACAATGTGTTATATCGTGTGGATAAAAGTAAATAAGATATAATTTTATAAATATAAGTTTATTACTCGCTATAGTTGTAATTTTATTGTGCTTATATGAATTTCATGAGGTATGAATATTAACGATCGTCTTAGACTTATTAAAAATCAATTAAGTTTTGCTTATTCTTTCGAATATCATCCCTAAGCAGATAATTCTTAATCAGTTAAATATAGAATTTATGTTTGCTTAGTATTTTTGTTTATAGTTTGATTTTGTAAAAGTCTATTTTATTATATTTCAAAAGTTTTGGATTGATTTATTTATTGAGTTATCCTTTGGAATTAAGTTAAAATACATTTTATCATTCCGTGTTGAATAAATGTGACAAAAACGCAATGGGAAGTTAATATGTTTGACTAGTAAAAATAAATAAAACATCAATTTATATTTAAAGCTAAATTCGCAATTTTGGTCAAACCTGCGAAGTTGACCGGTATGCTGGTTATATTAGATATCGATCTAGGATGATTCCAGATCAAGCTATGAATGAGAAGAGGAAGGCTAAGGAAGTTGACCCGGACTTCAGTATTCTTGATGAAGGTCCTGAGGAAGAGGATACACTTCTTATTTCTCAACGTCGTAAGCGTTCGAGGACTTTGACCATTAGAGATGGTAAATTTTAAATCTTTAATTTAAAGTTAGATAATTTTAACTTGTTGTTTATCAGGAGTTAAACTGAGACAGTTCATTCTGTAACAGTTTCTCTAGATACACCACATGTGGAGTTGATGATACCGGTGGTTTCTGAACCTGTATCTGTACCGACTAAGGTATGAGATAAACGTTTAGTACTACAAGTGTTATATAATTACTTACGATATTGAGACAGAGTTATCTGTAACAATTATTTTTCTTTATGTAATTGTATCTATCTTAATAGGCTGAGCTAAGGACAGAGTTACCGACACAAGAATCGGTTTCTCAGACTATCAAGGAAGGGGTTGTGGAATTGGTGCGTTCTGCACAGTTTCCTACGACTAAGGCAAGCCATTTTGCAGCTGGCCTTCTTACTACTGCCTTATCTCAGGCCATTCCACCACTTACTCGTGAGTCTTTTCTTGCTTCGGTGACACCGCCTGGACTATCGACGATTCCAGTAACTCCTATGACTGATGCTGAAAGGATTACATCCTTAGAGTCTAGGGTAAAGGAGTTAGAGAAATTGACGGGATCGGTTCCACGATTGTTAGCTGAGAATCTCTCTTTAGCATAGCAGTTGTTCACTGTTAGTGAGTCTTATCGAACATTTATGAAGATTCATAACACACTGCTTGGTGACTGCACTGCCCAACGCCTGAAGCTTGACAACTTGGAAGAACTTGTTTTGAGTTTACATCAGGAACAGTCAGCTCAGTGGGAGATTAGGGTTTATAAGGCAGCGTACAAAGAAGATGAGTTGAAGCTGAAGAGGAGACAGGACAGAGATGATGATCCCAGTGCATCGAAAGATAGTGAGCCGACTGGTCCTTCTAAGACTAGTGAGCAAGCTACACTTCAGGAGGAGTCTGAGTCTGCTGGTATTGGTGCTGGTGTTGGTGCTAGTGGGAGTGGAGCTGGTGAGAAGTAGTTATATTTTGTATTTGAAACTGATATACTTTTGTAATCTTAGATTGATTGTAATATTATTTATAATCTTTGAAAAATTAATGTTTTGTAAGTATATAAGTTACGTTGATATAAGATTTAGACTTGTGATTTTATCAATAACAAGTGAAAATTATATAAGATTAATTATATAAGATTTGAATTTGAGATGTTTTTATAACAAATTAAAATTATATAAGATTAATGATTAAATGTGATTATACGATTGAGATAAATAAATGAAATTCTTAGATTGATTCAGGGAAATCAATGAAAGAATTTATAATATATTATCTAATTCGTGTTATTTAAAATGATTACAGAAAAGAATGTTGAAAGTGATTCTGATATTCAGATTGTCGATGAAGTTGAAGCGGAAGTTGATTATGATCTAGAGGAAGGTGAGTTTGTACCTCCTGAAGATTGGACTTCTGTTATCAATATTGGGTTAGTTGAAGGTGTTGATCTTGATGCTAATATAGATGAACATATCATAAATCCTTCAAGGACAAATGTGACTATTCAGGATGTAGAAGGAGAAAGAGTTATAGATTTAGATGAATATCTGAATGAATCAACTGATTCTGATTTTGAAGAAGATCTTCCTGATTGTCATAAAGATAATCCGATCTTTAAGCCTTTGGAGAAGAAGAAAAAGGTGAAGAGTGCGATATCAGAAATCGATATTACTGGAAAGCGAGTACCTAAGAAAGGTATAATCGGTTGGTATGATGACGCGGATTTAAAGCTTTTTGCAATTAAAAGGTATGACGGGGTTCAATACTTTGAAAGAAAGCTTTTAGTTTTTAGTTCTTTACCGAGATTTGAAATACGAGACTTGGCTAGAATGGAAATTAAGAACCCTAGTAATGATCCTTATGGAAGATATGTCAAAAGGGTAATCAAGACTGAGGGTTGGTCAATGAAGTTTCAAAGAATTAAGCCAAGAGTCGGAAAAACTATTAAATTAAATGAAAGAAGTCAAAGAACGGGAAGACGACTGCGTAAAAAGATTTATCCAACAGTTAAGTGCGTACGGCAGATACCGTTAAAGCTTATGCCTCAGGATATTCTGGGAAATATGAAGAGATGGCATGTAGAAGCTGGAACTGGTGAAGCTGTGGTTTTTGAAGCTGATGATGAAGTCGAAGATGGAGAAAAAGAAATTTTGAGAATATATGATCATCGACACTTAGTGAATCTTTCCAAGAATGATCTATTGATGTTATACAAAAACAGGATCACTGCTATTGAAGGTTGGGGAGATTTAGGAAGAGATTATCTGCTGATGGTTAAAACTTGCATTAAACTGAAGATGTATGTTGGGAGTAAAATTTACATGTAAAGATTAAAGACATTTTTGAAGACATAGATGCTAGAGCTATTGTCAAGGGGGAGTCTGTTAGGACATGTTATTGTGACAACAGATCTAGCTTGTAATAGTACTCGAGATTATTGTAATCAAGTTTATAAATTGGTTTTGAATTGTGATGAATATATTGGTTGGTAAACATTTTAGAGTTAAATGTTAAATACTGAAAAATGTTGACCAAAGGTTGACCAAGAACCTGCGATGCGAACTGAGTTGAGTTCGCAAGGCAGGTCTGCGAAGCGAGTCCATTGGATTCGCTGGGCAAACTTGGGCTGCGAACCGAGTCGGATCGCAGAGCCCATAAACTGCGAACCGAGACGAGTTTATAAACAAATTAGGAATGAAACATATTAGATTATTGATTAACATAATCTAAGGGTTAGGTATTGATCGATTAACATCAGTTATAATCAATACAAAACATATTAGATTATTGATTTCACTAATACTTGTGAAACAAACCGTTTACAATTCGTAAACACCGTATTAAGGGATTCCGCACCTTAATACCTAAAGATAACCTCGTTATCGATCCTAATACATACGGACTTACATTTATCCAAACAAGCTCTGTTTCAAATTCGACCGTCTGGAGACGACCCTGATCATCCTTACCACGTACTAGTATTAGGTATTTGTACCCAGTATCAGTAGGTAGTTCGGAGGTTTAGGCCCCGAGCGAAATAAATTTTAAAACACCCTGATCGCCCCTTAGTCGTTACAACAACACCAACGACACTAACGGCTGGGGTCGCATCAGTAGTTATATTACGGACTAATATATATAATGAGAAACCTAGTTTAACTAAACTTTCTAAATAGACGTTTAAACTTCAAATTAATCTATCGTCTTTCCACAAATAAACGTGATTACTACGCCTTTTTAACGAAGTCCAATTAAAAGATAGTCAGTCATCTGTGTCTATATAATTTGTCAAATGTATGAAACTATAGAACCGTAAGGCTACCTTGGGGGATTATCATAGGACAAGACATGGCCAAGGTTTGAAGCGGCGGAACTAATTTAAGTGAGGAACGCTGTGGATAATTAGGGGATTTATTGGGTAGTCTTAACCAAGGGCTAGTTTAACGTCATAAATGAACTTTTTTAATATACGAATGTGTTAGGATGACGAGGAATCGTTATATGATTCAGTTATGTCTAGTACCTTAAGATTTTGTTCCCTTTCATATGAAAGTATTATTAAACCATAATTAAGATTTTGCTTATTATTCGAAATACTTTGTAATGTTACCATAACCTAGCTCCCGGTGTGACATGCTAATGGGATTTTAATTAGTAGGGATTCTAGTGTTTACATACAAGTATTATAGAATGATAATTAACTAATATCTTTCAAAACAGTTTCTCCAAGCATCATCCCATAACTTAATCAACAAAATCTCAGCAAACAATATCTTTATCTTATTTGCTTTATCATTTATTTTAATTCCGCTTTTATTTAGTTACTTGCCTAAGTTAGTTAATAGAAAAACCAAAACTCCCCCACTATTTTATAAACCCTTCGCTAGTTTGAAAGCCCTCGTCTGTCACGCCTTAGTTTCAATTCAGTTGGTTTGAACAACGACTCTAGGTCATACCTACCACTTGCTCATCCTTAGGATTAGCATTGTTAGGGAAAACTTAGGCCCCGCAATTAAAAATTTAAAACACCCACCGATGCCCGTCGCCAGTAGCCGGTGCAATGACAAGGGTAAAATCTTTATCGACCGCTGGTGACGCATCAAGTTTTTTGGAGCCAACTGTACGATCCTTAGGCGTTAAGATGAACATACTTACTGGTGAACCTTTAGGATTTCATAAACCCCTACATTTTTCTTTGTTTTTCCTTCCTTTTACTACTTTAAGAACTTAACCCCTATCCATTCAACTAGTCAACCATCTGCCAACGAGACTATGACAGCTGCACATATCATTCTGACTGATGACTCTAAACCTTTGATTGAAGGTCGAGGAGGACCAATCGTCTATCCGGAAACCGGTACAACTTCATTTGAATTAAATCCCATATCGTTCAGTTAGTCCAAAACCTCTGTCAATTCCATGGCCTACCAAATGATGATCCCAACTCTCACCTTGACAAATTCATTTCCTTATCCAACTCCTTTAAGCCGATGGAAGTTAACCAGGACATAGTCTATCTATACCTATTTCCCTATTCACTCATTCTCTATGCACAATCCTGGTTTGAAGGATTAGAGATTAACTCTATAACCTCTTGGGTAGAATTAGCAACCAAATTTTTGGCCAAATATTTTCCCCCATCAAAACAAGCCACGTTTAGGACCAACATCATAAACTTCTGTCAAGTGCATGATGAATCAATCTACAGTGCATGGGAACGCTTTAAGGGATTGCTTAAGAAATGTCCAAATCATCTATTTGAGCATTCAGACCAATTGCGCATTTTCTACAATGGTCTCTTCCCACATCACCGTCCTTTACTTGATACCGCCTCTCGAGGCAGTTTCATAAATTGTACGACCAATCAAGCTTGGAGCCTTATTGAGGAAATGGCAATGCACAACCATGATTGGAACAATGAAAATCACCCCTTAATAGTGAATCTACCTACTACAATCGGGAATGAAGCTATCCAAACCCTCACTCAACAAGTGGCAGACCTAACCAAGGAGATTAAGGAATTGAAAAGTCAACAACAACAAGTCTATCAAGTTCAAACTTGACTTAATTGTGCTAATTTGAACCACTCAACCCAAATTCCTCACTCTCATCAAAATCCGCCCGATACTAATCCTTCCTTTAACCCACCTAGGAATAGCCCACTAACTTACCAACCTCAACCTTCCGAACCCTCTAACTTCCAACCCTCTAGTTTTGACGACACCCTGATACAAGTCATTCAAGGAATCTCGACTAGACAAGACCAATCTTATCTCATCTTAAGAGACCAACTGACTTTGTTAAAAGCTTTTGAATCCTAATTAGGACAATTAGCACAACGTATTAGCGCTAAACCTCAGAATAGTCCAACTAGTTACCATAAGGAGGCTTCTCATATTCAAGACTCTGAGGTAGCACATAACCTACACCCAGTTTCTTCTCCGTTGGAGGAACCGTCTATTGTTCCATCGACAATAGATTTAGAGTCTACACAAAATAGGAAAGTAAACATTCCATTTCCGGTTCGTCTTAAACAACGACCCGACAAGCTTAAGTATTTTAAGCTTGCTAGGAAATTCCTAGATACCGTATCTGAAATTCCTTCCAAAAAGTACTTCAGAAGGCTTCTTACAACCAAGGATAAGGTACCCGAAGTACCCAATGTCCCGCTGAATGAGGAATGTTCAGCTATCTTGAAAAATATCATTCCAGAAAAACTCGGAGACACCGGACGTTTTACTCTCCCCTGTTCTATCTACAATTCAGGCATCATTTGTTCTCTTGCCGATTTAGGAGCTAGTGTTAACCTTATGCCATACTCGCTTTTCAAGAGGCTTGAGTTAGAAAATCTTCGACCTACCAAAATGACCATACAGCTTGCTGACCACTCGGTCAAATACCCTAGGGAAATAGCTGAAAATGTTTTAGTTAGGATTGACAAATTTCTTTACTCAACAGATTTTGTAGTAATGGATATGGAGGAAGACATACACATCCCAATCATACTAGGAAGACCTTTCATGAATACGGCTAAGGCAATCATCAAAGTCTTCGCGCAAACCATCAGCTTGCAGTCTCAGAGAGAAACCATCACTTTCCATATCAACAATCCAAACGCTGGAGACCAAGCCGATATGTACATGATCTCCGTGAACAAGACCACGGAGGACAAAGAAACTACAAAGTCAATAAGTGAAATGAAATCTAGCAAGGAACTGGTAATCACGCCATATTTTCCGATTGACCTCCGACGAATAGGACAAAAGATGAAAAATGCATCAGCAAACAAACCAACGATGGAAGAAATAATCAGAAAGAGAAAGATAGAAGAAGAAAGCAGAAGAAGCAGACTGCCAACTAATCTATTTACCCCTGAAGAAATGGTGGGAAGTAACCACGACCATCCTACGAGAAGAGAAACACTGGAGGAATATTCCAAACGCACAAGATACCAACCGCAAACCATCATAGATCACAAAGTGCTCGAAGAATTGATCCAAAGATTTGACAAAACGGTAGGAGGAATAAGCGGTATAGTCAACATGATTGCTCTTTCCCCTACTGAACTGCAATTCTGTCAACAACATAAAATGACTTACGCTAGGATCTACAATGCCCTTAAAAGATCTAACATCCCATTCACCTCAACACAATGGGAAATGTTAGGATCAATTATAGCGCATATGAAAGAGACTACTGGACATCCGAGCAGTCATGCCAACATCTTGACAATGACTGACCTCACATCATTGCTTGACTTGCTAAATAGAGAAGATCACCTTAGTTCCAAAGAAAGCGGATATATGGTTATCAACTCTACTATTGAAAAACAAGTTGATTTATTGATTGAAGAACTTAGTGATCTCGTTTGGGAGGAATCAAGGCGCGAATGACCTTTTAGGGCCACACATGAATCACCACTTGATATCGTTGCTTTTGTTACGATCCATCTACAGGAGATTCAACAATGGAAAAGTAACTCCAGAACGAAGTTCATATTCCAATCAGGATGCAAGGAGATACTTCGTCAGCTTACTCTAGTTTTCTCAGAATCCAACTTTCCATTCAACAACCATCAGCGCCGACAAATAGAGGACCTGTGCACATCCATCAGAAGATTCAATGGAGACCCCAAGACCAAGAATTATGAAGACATAAAACTGTAATTCTTGGCGTTTGTATGCTCTCTCTGGCAAAACCCACCGTCAAGAGAGGTTGTTAAGAAAGACACAACAACCATGACCGACTCTAATGGACCTGTCACTAAAGCAGCCGATTACATCACCTTCGGACTTCATGAACTTGCAAGGACAACTTCAGAGCATCTTCAGAATTACAAGGAAACATCGAGAGATAGTCCACTTGAATTGATTACGAAAATAGTCAATCATTTCATAAGAATCTATCCACCTCGATATACTTTCCCGCAACCTAGGGCCCACAACATCAACACAGTGGATCCCATTGATTCATCCATCTCCATCTAGCTAGGAGAAAAAAAGTCGGGCTCTCAACTTTAAAAGAGTGCTTCTCGGGAGGCAACCCGTGCTTTTACATTTCTGCAATTTTAATTTCCAAGAAGTGATGAAGTCTCCGACTATCTTTCACACTCGGACATACCTCCTCTTTCAAGGAAGTATAAGCATCTTATATCCGACGTGTTCACACCTACGAGACCAATCACAAGAAGACTTGATCAAGAGTGAACCCAACAAGATGAAGTTCGGCAAATGTATACCATGGAGCACTGCAACTATTGGGGAGTACTTCTATACCAGTCTCTTTCCTTCGTTATAAATATAACATATCCACTATGCTTATCACTAAGTCTGAGATTCAAACCCAACACACACTGCAAAAAGAATACGTCTTAGATGTTTTAAATCCTAAGTGTGGGATTTCACCCAGTCAGATCTTAGAAGAACATCGAGGACGATGTTCCTTTAAGTATGGGATAGCAGTAGTTACACTACTGTAAAAAGGATAATGGTATATGCTTGATTCTAAGCTCGTTGCTCTTTAGACCATCCTTCTCCAATAAGTAAACAAAATTTTCAAAATTGAGTTAAAAATATGTTGAAAATGAAAAAATTTTAGACAAAGAATGATTTACTTTGGGGAAGAAGGATAAATAAAATATGAATTCCTTTGAAAAATTAGTTTAGTAATCCCATAAAGAGCATAGCATGACTAGGCACACAATAAACCAACTTTCGATTCGTGAGGTAACTTGAGCTATATAAAGCATTCATTTTTAATGCTTCACTTTTTTCGATTCTTGAGTGTGCCGATGTATGCGTTTAGAATCAGAACTTCCTCCTGTTATGCCTTTCCAATCCAAATTGGTGAGTGAAAAGGAGATCGAATCACATCATTCTTAAACCCATCCATACCCCCAGAAAATGAAAATACGTTATCCATACCCTCTCAAAAGCATCCCTCAAACTCGATAGAAAGTTCCAAAGATTAAAGAAGAGAAGCTACAAGGATATGACGTCGAAAAAAAATCAAAAGAAAAGAATTCGAAGATTAGAAAGTCAAATGGAGAAAAAGACTCCTACCAAAAATCATAAGAACAGAGCGTCAATCCTTACAAAATAACCAGCATTCCTCTTCAAAAAAAACAAAAAATTATTGAAAAAACCAACACAACCCCCTCTCATATCACCAACACTCCACTCCAAAAATCCTACATCACTTCTCCTAGAATGATTGTGGCTAGATCGACTTCGCGCTCACTTAAAAGGTAACGATTTGATTCTCGATCAAGCCTATGACGATAAACGATACATGACTGGCGTTCTGAGCGATTGATAATATTAGAATAGAAAACCCTAAACACTTTGAGTGATTGGAGTGACCACCGTGAGAGGATCTCCTAGTCATGTATCCAAGATCAAAGATCAAAAGTATGCTCCCAAAGATTACAACGCCACTTTTTCAGAAGCACAAATATTTTATTTTTCCAAAACCCCCGTAGGAAAAAGTTCCACCTCGAAATATTTCATTATCTACTTAGTTCTAACCATGCTTGAAATTCAAGTTTGCTTGAGAACAAGCAAAGTTCTAAGTGTGGGATACTTGATATCGCGTAAAAAGTCATGTTTTTACTACCGATATCTCTCTCATTCTGGAACGATACTTGGCAAATAAACTCAAATAATGTTCAAATCAATGAAACTTTGTCATGAAGGTCAAAATAGAGTTGCACGAGAAAAATCAAGCAAAACGGACGAAAAACGAAGATTCCACACACGTTTGAAGATTTAAGACATCAAGACAAGATTTAAAGGCAAAATTGTCCGTCACTGAGATTTCTCTTTTCCAATAAATTCGTTTTCAAAATACGACTCTAACATAAGCAGAATCAACAAAAACGGATGAAGAATGAAAATTCTATGTACGCCAGAAGATTCAAACGATTCGAACGAGACATCCAAAGATCAGCGATATATTTTTGGGATTTCTTTTCATCAAAGTCTTCGTTTATGAAAAAAGAATCCAACGCAAAAAAAAAAACAACGCAAATGGACGCATAACAAAGGAGATACGCACGAATCAAGAAACGAGGCGAAAGACGGCGAACTGGGGCGGGCCAAGGCAGCCGCCGCCGGCCACCATGGTGGCGGCGCCGGCTGGCCACCCCCTGTCCCCCGTGCACTTTTTCATCCTCGCGCGTACTCGCAGGGTACACGTGCTAGACCTTTACGCGCTTTAGGGTACATGTGCTAGCAACTTTCCCACCTTTTGCTAACGTGTCCCCCAAGTTGCTAGAATGCACCAATTTTCCCCTATAAATAGGGAGCCCATGGTTCATTTGAATACACACCTTTTCTCACCTCACACACCTTCCTAGCTTATTTTCTCTCACTCTAGAAATAAGCTCCAACTTTCTCACTCTACATTTTTCTCTAGATTAGTTTTAACTAGTATTTAAACTAGTTTAGAAGTTTAATTAGGAATAGAAGGAAAGTGCGGAATGCATTGTAATCTTCGGTGTACGCTCGGAATTGTGTCAATTAATTCAAGTTTATTCTCTCTCTCATTTAATCCTGGTTCTTTCTATCCTTATCTATCTTAATTAATTACGTTTATATTGATTATACTAGATTTATTTATTGCCATGATTAGAGAGTAGTATACTTGTTGTGTTTGCTAGCGATGTAGTTAGTTAATTATAGGATGATTTAAAATTACATATTAAAGATCGGTAGTATTGCTTTGATCGTCTTATTGCATGTTCGTGTTTGATTGTTGCCTTAGGATCATCATAGTTGTAAAATATAAACGGTCCTAATTATCTTAACGTAATATGACGGGCCCTATTCGACCGTTACTCGATATAGTACTGGAAACACTTCAAGGTGGAGTACAAATGTATGGAAGTCGAGGAACGACCGAAGGTAGTCATAGTACGAACTAATATATATAATAAGAAACCTAGTTTAACTAAACTTTCTAAATAGACTTTTAAACATCAAATTAATCTATCGCCTTTCCACTAATAAACATGATTAAAATGCTTTTTTAACGACATCCAATTAAAAGGTAGTCAATCATCTTTGTCAATATAATTTATTAAAGGCATGAAACTATGGAACCGTAAGGCTACATGGGGGGATTATCATAGGACAAGACATGGCCAAGGTTTGAAGCAGCGGGACCACTTTAAGTGAGGAACATTGTGGATAATTAGGGGATTTATTGGGTAGTCTTAAGCAAGGGATAATTTAAAGTCATAAATGAACTTTTTAAATATACGATAGGATGATGAGGAATCGTTATATGATTCAGTTATGTTGTGAGTGCCCCTAGTCGTGGATCCAGATGATTGTTGACAATGATTGTAAGGCGGAATCAAACAATCACACGAAACAATAATAAACTCAAACCGAAACAATTGATTAAACAAGTAAATGAGTTTATTAGCTTAACTAACGTATTGGAACTGATTACAAGTGAGTTTAGTCGACAAATGGTGCTAGGGTTTCGTCAACCCTAGCCAGAAACCCATAGGTTTGCTTAAATACTAACACAAAATGGCAGACATGCGTCACTTGGCCAGTGTCACATGTGGTCGCCTTCATGCGTCACTTACCTAAGTGTCGCTATGCGTCACTAAGACAAGTGTCGCCTAAACCAAAACTTAAGTGTCGCTACATACAAAATCTATATTTCTATTAAACGACTAACGACACTTTACAACTCGATAGACCAACTGACAGACAAACTGATAGGCATCAACAAACTCCCCCGTGTCTTCACTTGGTCTTCTAAAATCTTCAGAGTATTCAATCTTCAGAAATCTTTAAGCCCAACCTTCAGGAAAAATTCCACCAGCATGGATTCCAACTTTCAAACAAATCACGACCACCTTTTCAAACTTTGAAGCTTCTTCTTGATCAAAGCGATCGTAATACATTTTGCTTTTGTGAAGAACTTTCAAATCTTTCCTTATGAGATTAATAAGGCTGATCGAATCAAAGACACGAAGAGACTTTCCATAATTGGCAGGTAAGTGCCATTGTACCTTTTCAATCACCGGATCCTCATCAGAAAGATACTCGATAACAGCTTCTTGAGTAACTGTGTCGAACCACCACTATTGAAAATGCTTGAGAAAATTCAGTGGCAAAGACTGTAACGGCACAGTTTTAAGACTAGCAGCTAGCGGATAATGATATTTAACAATCGGTTCCTGAGTTCTTGGATCTAACTTTTTCTTGTAAGAATAACGAACTCCCAGCTCTGGTCTAACCCACAAATACTTCTTACTATACATATCTCTTCTTAAAATCTTCTAAAACATCATTCCACGAAAATCGTCTGTATGATTTACAAGATTCAGTTACGCAAGATGATTCAATTCTTCCTTTGGGAGTGTACTAATACAATTGAACCTTGGCTTCAAATACTATACACCGTCTCTTCTTTTGATAAGAATTAGAAAATTATCAGCATCAAATTTCCAACTTCTGATCAATCCTATCAATTCACCTCTAACCTTATATGTTTTACAAGTCTTCAAAGCAGGTTTAACTTGAAAATACCAAGATTCAGAAGGACCTGATGAAGACGAAGGTTGTTCCTAAGTATGTTCCGTATCAGGCTCTGTTTCATCTTTCGAAGAATCTGACTCAATAATCGGAGCATCAAAGTCGTTTGTTTGAGCAGGTTGTCGTAAAACTGGCTCCGGTTCACGTTCAGGTGCCGGTTCTTGATTCGGATTATCTATATATTCCTCATCTGACCCTGGAACCTCTGCGTCCATTTCTATATCATCCGGATCAAAAGATCTATCAACTTCTTCAACCGGATTAACCAAACTTTGCAAATACGTAAGATTGACATTTGAGTAGTCAACTGTAATTGGAGTCGGTTGTCCTGGAACATCCACAAAATAGTCCAAAGCAATATTTTCATCTATAGCTGAATCAGATACATTTTCAGGTTCTGGGGGAGGTGTTACATTTGTTTCCAAGGTACGCTGACCTTCCTCCCCTGAAACAACAGGAACAGACTCCAGCTCTACCAACCTAGACTCAAGATCAGATACCTAAAGCTTCAAATCATCAACATGTGCAGCTTTAACCTCCAAATCCTTGATATGAGTTGCCTGAGCTGCAATAATAGCCGTCTGATCATCAAAACGTTTAGTCAACTGCTCCATCTGCCTTATGAGCTGTTGAATAGACGGGAGCTGTGGCTGTGGTGGTTGTTGTTGTGGAGATCGTTGTTGTTGTGAGGCATTCGCTGACCAGATTCTTGAATAACAATTCCGTTCTCTGGCATCTCCTCAGAGGTAAATCTGAATAGGATGGAGAAGAACCAACTGGTCTCTTTCCAGGGTTCCTCGGTACATGAACCCTCCCCGCAGAAATCTGTTGTAAGATACGCTTAAAGCGTCTG